>VZTV01116122.1:0-59858 GCA_013400875.1 Anhinga rufa
AGCTGAAACCAGGACAGTCAGCTTGCTGCTAGGTTGGGCTTGGGTGTTCATTCAACACAATGAGCAACTGCAGAGAAGCATTAGTCTGCCAGTGGGGATTCACAGTTGACAGTTTTGGGACCCCCCCAGTCCTGCAGCCATCAGCAATGAGAGAAGTGGGAAAGTGTCATCAGGCACTGCAACTGCAAATACTCCACTTCTTTGCGTGCACCCTGTCCCTGCAGGGTTTTTCATCATGTGCCTTCCTGGCTGTGTTTGGACTAGGGCACATAGCTCTCTTTTTTGTTTCAAAAGTTACTTTTCCTGCTGATAGCATTTCAAACCAATGCAAAGCAGTGCTGCTTCAGCTGCACTGTCATCAGTGAGGCTGCACAAGGAGGTCTGTGAGCTGATTCTTAACAACAGACTCCTGTTACCTGCCAGCTATCAGGGGTTTGTTGGTGCCTGCCACCAGAAGTGTATGTGTGGGGAGGTGGGAATTTATCTGGTTTGTAACTGTGACTGCTCTTGTCCACTTTCTCCTTCCCCTTCCTCCATCGGTTAGATGAAAACTGAGTCACAACTGGAACCCTCCATTGCTTTTCCCATCTGTTTCCATTCCTATTAATTCTAGAGGTTACTTCCTTTCCCTTCCCACCTCCCTCTGCGATACCTGCCTCCTTCCTACTTGCCCCAGCTCTCCTTCCTACACTCCAATCTCTTCTGGGTGCCCAGTGACCCTTGGAGGGGAAAAGTGCCCCCCAACTGGGGAAGCATTCAAGCTTCCATTTGCAAAATTGATAATCAGTTTTAATGATTGTTTAATTTACAACTGATTTGGCAGCCCCAGATAGGAGAAGGCTTTAGACTACAGTGCTAAACCAGGCCACATATTTAGCAAAGCAATTTGTAAAAGAGCATTATATCAGTGGTTAGTGCTGTCTCAGTCTTACCGCTTTTCTCCCAGCTGCTAAAACGTATAAAATAGCTCTTTGACCAAGAAGTCTCAAATGGTTGCTTCAGAGGTTGAAAACCACTGCTTTAAGAGATTTGGGAAGGGCTATATCTTGGCTTTGAGAACAGACTGCAGGCAAGCCCAGTAACAGTGAGCTTGCTATGGCTTAAGTGGGCCAAAATTTTGAGTGCGGGTTTCAGATGTTTTAGCTTAAGTGCTAGTAAAATATTCTTCCCCAGAAACAAACATGTGGAAGTGTGTTTAGCCGTAGTTCACAGATGCTGTAGCACCTCGTAGCAAGTACAGACTTAGAAAACTGCATACTTGAATAAAAGCTCAAAGACTAGTGTATATTGGAGGAGTTTCTCCTCTGACACTGAGGTCTGTGCCTCCAGCAGGCAAGCGGAGCTTGCTGGGACAGTGCGACAGGGAAGTTGTGGGTCCTCTGTGCGCTTTCTTGCCTTCACTCCAAGGTGGATGATTGCACAGCCCAGGAATATCATATTTTAATTCCTGTTGAAATCTGTGACCAAGTTCTGCCCCTCTGAACTGGAGCCTGTAAGGGTATGGTGACCAACAAGCAATCCATGAGTGTTGAGAGGTGATGTGTAGGCAGCATAAAATGAGCCTCAAACACAAGATAAATGCCACTGTGTTTTCAGAGAGGAATAGACCCCTCAAGCCATTACTGGTAGCTGTCAAAGGCTTTGGGATGTGAATTATTTGTTAGTTCTTGTGTTTGGAGACTGTGAGCACAGCAAAGGAGATGATCTGCCTTGTTCTGGTGTCTCTTATGTCTGCTGGGGGAACAGCTTGCATAACGTGCCATTAGTGCCTTGTGAGTTTGGAGGCTGGTAACCACTCAGTGAAGAGCCACCAGATAGCCAGTGAGTGATCCCTGCCATAGAGCAGAGTCTAACATGCAGCTTGCCATCATCATACAGCCCTAGAGCAATTCCCTTCCCTGGAGTTCATTGGCAGCAAGCTTTTTCCCTGGCTTGAGGAGAAGCCTGTAGCCTGGTTTGATAAATCCAGTGGTAGCGGCCTGCTCTGGCTCTTTCCCAGCGGCCAGCAGTGCTTCCCTGCTACATGATGGAATGCTGGGTGTCTGGTACAACTGCCCTGAGCAGCGCATGTGCTGTTGCTGAGGCACGCAGGGGTACTGGGCCTCCATACAGCGCGGTTCAGCTGGTCAGCGTGTGTGCTGCGTGCCTGGCATGGCATGAGTGGAGGGCTCCTGCTAGAGCGAAATGACTCGCCTGTCTGGAAGGACCTCCTGCTTTTGTTGTACTACTTCCACCAGGCTGTAAAACGCTCTGATCCCTGCCTGGAGTCTGGGGAAAATGTCCTGGAGTTCAGTTTCTTGTTTCCCTTGGGAGTTGTTAGAACTGCTCTGAGCTTCTGCACCACCAAAATCTGTGCTCATCAGAAGCAGTGACAATGAGTGTGCTTCACTATGTGATGTTTGCTGGGCTTTTTGCTCACGTAGAGGCCAACTTACAGAACTTGGCCACTTTCAGAAGTACGCCTGCTGTTAGCAGAGGCTCTGCCCTCAGTGCAGAGCCCTTCTGCAAGAGCTGATAACCACTTTGCCAGCTTGCTGGTGCTTTCTATTAATACCCTTTGTCTGCAGTCTGGTGTAATCTCATTCCCACACCAGATTGGACAAAACTCTTCACCAAATACTTTTGGGAAGTGTCATCCCCAAGTTGTGCATCTGTTTGTGAGAAGAGGGCTGGGGAAAGAGGCTGCTTAGTCTTTTAAAAATGACACGTTTCCCTCAGCCTTCTTATCTGAGAAATTCTCTGCACCTTTGTTGTGGGGAGGGAAGTATTTTGAAACTTACGGGGAAATGATGCTTGTGTGTGTGTGTCCGCTGTTTAGTAGCTCTGATAAAAATCTGCTGTTCACCAAGTAAAACTGGGAAGTCAAAAGAGAAATCAGTGAGCACAGGAGGAGAAATGGGATGGAGACTGGAAGTGGGAACAATGTGGGAGCATGCTTTATCGCAGTGGTGTTGATAAAAGGGTCTGTCCCAGGTGTGAAAGGCTATCCAGGCATCCTAGCTCTCTTCTGCTTTCACATGGCCACCGTGAAACCCACAAGAGAATTAGGTGACACGCTACCTGCTGATGTTGGTCCTCACAGGACCAGTGGTCAGGACAGCACAGCTGATCTCCGTGCGAATGGGCCATCAGCCCCATGAAAAACTAGTTCTGTCTATGTGTGTTTGAAGAGCCTTCAGAAGGAGAGAGGCTGAGAGCTGACTGTGGACTGGAAGAGGCATGTTGGCGAGCACTGTGAGGAAGCTACATGGTCGAGTTTAAATGCTTCTGCGGAAGCTGCAGAAAGTTCTTGAAAGTCAGGAAATGCCACAACCAAAATTGCCTTAGTTTTTACTTTGGTCCTCTTGTATATCTGCATTCTCTGCGTGGTCACAGACTCGTTTTCCAGGATCAAAAACATGGGTGAAAGATGCCCACTAGCTAACTTTGTTTATCCTGCTGTGTTGTGTGGCTGTGTGCTCTTGTATCCCTGCTCACAAGAAAAAATTATTTGTTTCCCCATGGGCTTCTTAGGGGTACTTATTGCTGTGATATCTGAGCACTTTCCAAGCAGTAATTTAATTTTGCACTCTCCTTTAGGGAGGGAAGACAGCAGCCTTGTTCAGTATGGATTAAAGAGAATTTTTAAAATAGAATTGGATTTTTATTTTCTTTAAGCAGTCATTTATTTATGTTGTGGTCTGTTCTATGTAAAAATAGTAACAGTGTTTGCTGCCAGTGTGCCTGATCTCTGAACTGGGAGTGGGGCACTCGCCTGAGCCTGGAGCCAGCTCTGACAGTGTGGGCTGACCCATGGGTGTGGGGAGGATATCTTATGCAGTTCAGCCTAGTTCAGTTATTTTTTAACTAAGGAGCTGGTTGAAAGCTGAAAAAAACCAAACCAAACCAAAACACAAAAGGCTAACTGTTAGGCTGTGAGATTGATGGACTGAGTGCTTTTTTGGGGGCATGTTTTGAACAACTGCAGGTGAAGATGGAGAGTTGAACTGCAGTCCCAGGTGCCTGGGGAGGGTCCGTAGCCAGAGGTGCAGGATGCTGCCACACTGGTGCCTATGCTGTGAAAGGACAGGGTGCCTTCTGCTTGGCTCTCTGAAATAGCCTCCACCACAAGAGGGTTGTGGACTGGGGCTCTCGAGTGAGGAGCATGTCCCTAGCAGAGAATGAGATGGCCAAGCCTTGGAGTGGGATGGTTTTTCAGTACTTGACTTTCCTACATCAACGTTAGTTTAATGCGCATCCAATGTTTACAGGGAAGTGGTCTGAAGCCATAAGACTATATCCGGCATGGCTGGCACAGTCAAAAAGTGCAAAATACATTTCTGTGTTGCCTGGAAGACTTCAGCAGCAGGTATTTAGGTGAATTGTTCAAACCATAAGTTACAGTGTATACAGCCTTCCTGGAACAAAGAAGAAACTACCTGTTCCAATAACGTTAAGCACAGAAAATGCACAGTTACTGCCTAGGATTCATCTTCAGGAAACATCTGTATCCTTGCTGTCCAGGGCATTGTAGAAGAAGGAGCATAGGCCTTTGAAAATGAAGCATTGCTTCAGTCTAGACAGCTCTTTCTCCCAGGACATAGATGGTCACACAGTTCTCTAGGCAGGGTTGGGTTTATTTGCCCTAACTTTTTACACCTTACATTTACCTCGGCCAAATACTGTTCTTTAGAGTCCTATAGTCTATGGAGAGAAAGAAATGCCTCTTGTGATCAATTAATCCCTGCCTCCTTAGAAACCTAAGTTAGGATGGGTCAACTTGTCTGGAGGTGCCTGCCTTTTTTCTGGCTCTAGGAGAACCAAAGTAAGTGCTGTTACAGGCAGCTGCTTGTACGAGTCTCAATATCTGCCCTCTTAGTGTTCCATCTTCCATGTAAACTCCTTTATTTTGTCTGTGGCTAAGTCCATCACAAATGTATTTTATCTTACAAAGTGCTCTCCCTGCTGAAGACTCTTTGTCCTCTAGGATTTTCAGGCAGAGACATTTGGTACTGTATTGAATGCGTCATGCATTTCTAGAAAGCATTATCGAGGGTGATACTGTGGCTTGGGTTCTACAGCCACAGGCAAGCGTGGCCCTTGTGCGCAGCTCCTGGTCTTCTCCCTGGCTGCAGCCTGCTGCCCACAAGGTGAAGTGGGAGCATGGGTCAGTCCGTGTTTTGTGTGCCTGAGGCCACTCCTGCCCGTTTGCCCTCTTTGCTTTCCCAGGTTACCAGCAAAAGTATTTCCTTTCCATGGCTACCTTGTTTTGTGTATTTTGCTGTGGCATTGACCCTCTCATTTCTCTTTTCAATTAATTAACCACTTGTGAAGCGTTTTACCTTTAAGCTATGGTTAATTTTGTCCCCCTGAGTGTTTCTAAATGGGAAACACGGCCTCTGCCCGTCAGAGACTCCCATTTCAGGCCATCTGCCCATGCTGTGAGTCAGCTTTGGTTTCCCCATCTCCTTTGGCCTGTGTTGTCCGTCGGGCAGGCGCTGCCTGCTCAGCCTGGCGCAATCCTGGCGTTGAGCAATCGATGCCGCGGTCTCTGCGCTGAAATGTCCTGGGTTGGCAGCTCGGGCAGGCATCAGAGCAGCAGCTGTTTGATTCCAGCAAAATGTCAGTCCATGTTAAAGAGGAAGGATGTAAGTTTTTTCCACACATAGTGTAAATCCTAGGGAGGGGAACCTGGGGGTTACAGGACAGCTCTGAGAGTGGGCATGAATTTCTGGTGCCAAGGCCAGGGCTCTGGCTCTGCTAAAATTATGAGGATGCTGAAAGCCAACATATCCTGGTAGTAAAAGCTAATGAGTGTTATGCATGACTTGTTCATAATACTTCTCTAAGTGTTTAATACCTGTGCTAAAGCAAAAGTCATTTGAAATAGCTCACTAATTCCAAAAAAGATTTCTCTGGTGAATCAGTCACCGCTGGAGCAGTTTAGCCACACCCTTTGTTCCCATATTTCTGTCCTTGCAAGCCGGTCTCATGATGGAGCCCCAAGAAAGTTCTGCTTCCATGTATTCTGTGCTGGTGCTTTCCTGCAATGTGTGTTAACATGCTTTATTTAAAAATGGCAGCTTTAGTAATATTTGTGTGTCCCTGTCCTTCTAAGGGTAGCATGCAGTACAGGATTCTGACAGTTTTTTGCTCCTACTGTTTTTCTGTGTGTTTTATTATGCAATTTTGATTAAAAGATGCTTATTTTTCACTGACTGCCAGTACTTTTGGTTCACTTAAGCTGGATATTTTATATAGGTCAGTGGATTTTTTTTTTTTGGTCTCATAAGGAAAGTACAACTTCCAAGCACAACTTGGAAGAAAGAAACTGCAAGAAAGCATGTTTGAAATTCTCAAGAGATGTTTGCTTGGCTGTTTGGGTCATGCTGGAGTATGGGACACCTCCCGTGGGTCTGCCACGTGCAGTGTTTCTGCTGCATCTCGCTAGTCTCCTGTACCTCTGTCGCTGTGGGAGGTGCTGCTGGAATGTTTCCGGTACAAGCAAAATGAGGTTTGCAGGGAGCAATAGTGATATTCTTATTACTCCTGCTTATTAGGAAAAGAAATTTTGCCTCTGGGCACAGTGCCCGGTGCAGTAATTGCTGGTCCCCCCTTCAGTTCAGAGGACTGATGTGACGTAAACTCTCCCCCACCCTTCCTCCAGCCTTATCTTCCTCGCAGACAGACTTTTTTCTTTGCTTTCCTTGAACTCTTCCGCTGAACTCAGTGCACTGTTCTCTGTCTTGTCTGTGCTGCTCTACCCCCTTCCCTGTCTCCCTTCTCAGTGCAAGCCTGTTAGACCCCTGTATCTAGTGAAAAGCAAATCATTATTGGCTCCAGCTCAGTTCCATTCCTCTCTCATCTCTTCCTTTCTCTCTTTGCTTGCATTTGCTGTCTGGAGATGCTCTTCTTGGATCCCACCCTGGATTGTCTTGGTATTTCTCTGTGCAGTCCCTGGCACTGCTCTGCAAACCTGGAATGGCTTCTTTGGGACCAAAACTAGAAATACTTCATCCCTGCGCTCTTGGCACTTACCAGCGCTAGTCTCTTCCTTCACCACTTTGTCCAGCCCTGTCTGTGCCCTGACAATCTAGAGGACCTGCTACTGGTGGGGTTTCTCTGGGCTGCAGCTGCTGGTGGTGCCATGATCTTGTATTTGTGCATGTCATGGCACGGCATTTCCTCTGGTGAGACCAACCACAGAAGCACCTGCTGCTGCGTAGGAAAGTGTCCTGGTGACCTGCAACACTGCTTGGGTTGGTTCCCCTCCTGTCCACCATTTCTAGTGCCCCTGTAGCTCTTGCTCTCCTTCGGTCAGCCCAGTGCCCGGTGCTTCCCAGTGGCTGGAGCCAGGCTGAGTGCATCGGGAAGGCTCTCATGCCTGTACAAGGAGAGATTCAGCTTGTTGAGGGTTGTGGAGCAGGCAGTTGCACAGTGGGGAAGGGAGGATGAGGAGGGGCAACTTTACTGTGCAGCATTTAACTGCTCTGCTTGCAAGGCTAGGGGTGTTTTTGGGTCTTGGCTTCCTGAACTCTGGAAGTTCCATCCTTCCATTGGAAAAGTTTTCCATCCTTCCATTGGAAAATGTCACTCCCCACCTTGGTAAAGGAAACAGGACCATCCTGTGGGGGCTGCCCATGGAGCTTGCTGGCCTGCAAGGAGGCCTTGGTGGAGAAGGGATGTGACGGTCCTGCTTCTGAAGCTGCATTTTTTTGATTTGACACGTTTCTCAGGGCAGGGACAGAGCTAATCATGCTGCTGTGAATCAAGGTCATGTTTTTCTTTCTGGCTTACGTGGCCAGGCACCAGGTCAGCAGTGAAAGGAAAACAACAGGCTCCTGAGCAGCTACAGGCTGTTTGGTGCGCAGAAAATCCAAGGGATGTTTTGTAATGCAGCTGGCTTTACACAGCCAAATACTCTCGTTTTTGCTGTGGCTTGCATCATACTGTAGCTGTGAAGCACATGGGGAACTTTGTGGCAGGGTCAGCTGGTGAGATTGGCAGGTCATGCTGGTCCTGAACGGTGCTCACCAGAGTGGCTGGTCCAGCTGCAAGGCTGGGAGAGACCTGAGCACATGCTGACTGGAGACTGCTGGTCCCACCAGTGCTGGTACTGCACTGTGCTGGTTCCACTTGCCATGGGACTGCCACTGGCTGGTGTGTGAATGCTGCATGCAGTGTGTTTTATGAAATAGAGACTGATAGCTTACAGCCGTTTACATTTTGCAATGCAAGGTAAGTGAGCTGTAAAAATCAATGTAAGCTTATTCTAAACCACCCATTTATAACCCCCCCAGAAAGGCTGCAAGGTGCTGAGCACAGCTGGGACAATCCCTCATTAGTCCATTCCTCCTGGTCACAAGTGGCAGAATGCAGCCCAGCTCTAAGACATGCAGAGTAGCAGGTGCTGGGATGGACCATCTGGGAGACTACTCTGTTACACTTTGAGCTCTACTCTTGGCTTCCAGAGGAGCTGATGATGTCCTGGTGCCTTTTTCTGCATGCCCTCCTCCTGCCTTCCGTCACCTGGTGCTTACCCTAGTTTCATGGGCACTGCAACACCCAAAGATCAGATACTCATCATCCTATTGCCCTGCCATGGGTCCAAGAAATGAGCTCTCTAATCCTGCTGATCCCAGTGGAAAGAACATCTGGGAAAGCCTCAGGATCATGCTGGAGGACAAAGAAATATGGTTGTACTTGGAACAAGTTCTTGTCACACAACCAGAGAGAGGTTGTTTCCAGCAGGGTGGTCTAGGACCCAGCTCATAGCTGAAGTGGGCAGCAAGCAGCCAGCTCTACCTTTCCCTTTGGTCTCACACGTGATTGCAGTATGGAAGTAATTGTTTTTCGACTTGGCCTGGAAGAAGACCAAGTTGTGCTTTTGTTGTTTTCCCATGTTTACTTGATAGTTTTCCCTACAAAAATTGTTTAATCTGATTGACTGCTTTTTGGATTGTTTGCAAGATTTATTTTAAGTCCTGTATGCACTAATGTGCTGCTGTGCCAGAAACCCTGCACCCTTAGGGTGGTTTATTGTATTCTTTTTTTTTTTTACTGTGTCAGTGCATATTGACAAAGTAAATCAACTACTTCAAAAGGAAATTAATTTGCTTCCTGCCTTTACATGTTTGGCTCCTATCTTAAGGAGGAAGAAGGAGTTTCAAAGGTCATGAGGAATATAAATAGAATAAGATGCAGTAAAATACCTATCTGCCTTCAGTCCCTGAGATTCTTATTGTATGAAGGTTAAAAGCAACCCAATATGTCCTCTTACAGGGGATGGGGTGCCCTGCAATTGCTGCTAGAGGGATGTTCATCCAGTTGGGGTAATTCTGTGTTCACCTGAGTGCTCTGTAGCTGGGGTGGCCCTGTGCTGGTTGGAGTAGGGAAAGCCAGGGGCATGGCGGAGGTTTGAACAATGGGACTGCCAATGCACTGTTTGAAGGAGCAGCTTTACTGTGTAGATGAGTTGCTGTCCACCCTTGCTTCCTCTTAGGGCTGCTCAGGACTGTGTGTGTGGTCCTTATCTTCCCCACACAGCTCATCACCACTAATCTTTGCAGGGCCACACAAGGGGTGACTTGCAGGTCTGCCTCCCTTCTCCCAGCTCCTGTCCAAACCACAGTTGTGGCTGCTCTGAAATTTCCTTCTGGCTGTCTGGCCATCAAGCTGTGCTCAGAATGGCCTTAAAAATGCTTCTAACTTGTCATGTGTTATAGCAGGATCATTACTCAGTCCCCAGGTCTGTGCTCTTCAGCTCCCAGCTTGCTCTCTAGCTTCACTTATTCTTGCTCTGTTTGGGTCTCTCACATGCTTCAGGTCACACCTCTAAAATATCTTGCTTATCAGTCCTCCCAGCTGAAATTCCTGACCAGGCTCTTGTCTGTTGCTGCAGCATCCTCTCCTCTGTTCTTGGCCAGCTCCGTGTCCCCTTGCAGGTGTCTGCAGAGCATGCTGCTAGTGTGGCTCTGGCCACCCCAGCCACAGTCTTGTTCCATGCTCAGATTTGCCATCTCCCCCTTCTCTTTCCAATTTCAACAAAAGTTGTCTGCATTTCTCATCCTGTCCTCACACCTCTGCTGTGTCTCACTGTACATCCCTCACATTATACACTCTCTGCAGTTAAATCTGCACTAACTTGTGTACATCCTTCCATGCTCCCCTTCTGGGCCAACACTTTCTGCTTGTCTTTCTGGCCAGCCATGTCCTCAGGTTACCTGTGCTCTGTTTTGACTGCTGTTTTCTCATTAGTTTCTTGCATACCTGCCACCACCCCTTCTGTATTGCTATTTAAACTCTGTTTTCCCCTGTAGGGAAGGAGCTTTGTGTGCATAGCTCTCAGATGGGTCCCTTTTCATGCTGCCTGTTCAAAAGTGGGCACCCTACTCCCAAGTCTGGCAGTAGGACCTGGCTGCCTTGGGGATATTCCCTTGCCTGTTCTGACCATGCCTTTTCAATCATGTACTCCAATTGTTATTTTTTGGAGGAAAAAAAAAAAGTCCTAAATGAGACCAGTCATCCTTGTGCAGGAAAGAAGGAAGGATCCGGCAGCCCAGCATGCAGAACTCCCACTAAAATTATACTGTAACAACTCTGGGCATTGGTAGGAACCACAGCTGCTTACTACTCTAAAAAAAGGAAAGGAAAGGCTGAAAATAGCATAATCCCAGGAAAACTAGGACAATTGCTGTTGTTGAAGTCAAGTATCTAAAATGAACCCACACTGGAAGCAAGTTGGGACTCCTAAAAGTAGTGAATGTTTAGTGATTGTCTGTTGAGGGAAACCTGCCTGCAACAGAGCTGCATTTGTTCTGCAACCTGCTAATTTTTGAGAACCGCGAGAGAAGCGCTTGCAAAGCTTCTTGGTAACACAGAGCAAAGTGCAGTAACCTCCACTGTGATGGATCACTTCCTTCCCTGAAAATGGGAAGCAGTACACCAGAATTGGCTCTATCCTGGTCCTGGCAGGTCTCTTCTGCCTGTAACATGGTGGCCAGCGGATGGCCGCCAGCAGTGGAAAGGTCTTTGGGATTTTGCGGTCATGAAGGTGGAGTTTTCATGGGCTGTTTCTCTGTGATCATGCTTCATCCCATCGTGGTCACTTGTGATCTACTGAGATCTGGGAGAAAGCAGTGGGGGATCTTCCCCCAGCCAGCCGAGCTCTGTGGCCTTCCTTACCTGACAGTTGTGCTGCTTTCTCTTTCTGTGAGAAAGGTGCAGATTTGGGCACAGGTTTTTTCTGTAAAAGAAAATGGGTTTGTGTTACCTTCCTCTGATGGCTGCTGTCCTGCTTTGTCTGCTCAGGTGCAAAGCTTTCTGCTAGTTACTCACTTTCTTTTTGCTTTTCCTTTTTTTTTTCCTCCAGTCTTGGTTTCTTAGTTGCTGAAATGATATGCTTTTTTCCTCTCCGTCATCATCTCAGTGAAAATACTGGGTGTGTGGGTGTTTGCATTCCCCACTGATGGCCCTGGTTGGGCACCAGGCTCCCTGGTGAGCAGCACTGCATGGCTCGCTCAAGCCCCAAGGACAGCACTGTACCCTTGAGAGTGCTCCTTCTGCAGAGCTGTCTTGCACAGCCTGTTAGGCAGACCTGGGCATTTCAGATTTGATTTAAGTTAGGAGTGAAACTCTAAAATGCCACAATTCTCCAAAAGGAACCAGAGGGATGGATTTGGGACAGCTGCTCTTATGGCTTGGCCTGGCCACAGACCCCAACACCCCGGTTTCCCATAGTCCCTACACCAGTTGCAGAGGCCTGGATGTGTTTCTACTGAAGCCCAATTCAAGACCTGTCAGATCGTTATACAAAGCCAGGCTTTACTTGAACGGACATCCCTCTGTCTGCTAGCTGCTGCCTGTTCCTCGTTATTCCAGTGAAGAGCCCAGGCAGCTCCTGTATTTACTACTGCCTTTCCCTGCACATATTCTTCAGTTGTCTCTTCTCTTTTTCTTGTTGGTTGTTGAAAATATACTTGACACTTGCTAGCTCTATTTTTGTGAAGGTTTATGTGAGTTTAGTGTATGCACCATGTACGTACAGAGTGCAGAGAGCATGAGAGAGCTTCCCAGCATAGCAGTCCTGTTTTGCTAGCAGCTGTGTGCTCTGCGTGCTGCTGACTAATGCCCTCTCTCCCTTCCTTCCTGCAGTGGCTGAAGGATCCCGGTCCCCGCAATGAGAAGAGGACCCTTTTCTGTGACATGGTGTGTTTCCTGTTCATTACTCCCCTGGCAGCGATCTCCGGCTGGCTGTGTCTGCGCGGAGCCCAGGATCATTTGCAGTTCAACAGCCGACTGGAGGCCATTGGACTCATAGCACTAACTATAGCACTTTTCACAATCTACGTCCTTTGGACACTGGTAAGTGTCTGCTGCCCAGGGCCTCGTTTCTGTTCAAAAGGGAGATTGAAGTACTGGCTTGTACTGCGTCGGTGCATCCAGCCATTTCTGACTCCCCTTGTGAGAAAACCTTGGGCTTTTTCTTTTGAACATCCATTTAATTATCTTCAAATGGGAGCTGCTAAAGTTGTTGCTGAGAATGAGAAACTATTTCCTGATCATCTGCTTTCCAGATTGACATGGGAGCCATGTTCCCCAGGGTGTCATGTACCAGGGCGCAGATGTGCCTGAGCGTGGCTGGGGCTGGGGGGGAAGGTGTGTTGCTGGGGGCAGGCAGTGGTCCAGCTGTCCTGCCTCTTCCTATTTTCGAGAAGAAACACAAACTTAGTACCCAGGGTGGTTTAGGGGAAAAATAAAATCTGGAAATGTTCGACCCCTAAATAATCTGCTGTGCTGTCCCTCCATGCTTTGTGCTGCCCAGCATGGGTTGGCTGTGCCCAAAGGAGGTGCAAACTGGCCGTTGGGGATCTCTGTGGCCCCACAACTAAACAAATTCCTACACAATATTTTTAAGATGTCAGTAGCACAGAAGGGTGTGTGCAAGGAACACCCCAGCCCTGGGGAGACCTCTGACCTCTCTCTGACTATCTCTCATACTGGGCTTTTGGAGGCAAGCCCTGAGCCGAGGCTGGGTAGCCAGCCTGCCCTGGTCCACTGCTGCGATATTACAGCTGCACTGTCTGGGTCGGAGGCACCAGGGATTAGTGGGAACCTGCACTTGACACTGTCTGGCTGTTGAACGGATCCGTGCTGGGAAAGAGCTTCCTGCAGATGCCACACTTTGCATCTTTTTGGACATGCTGAATTAGGCAGCCAGGAGCTTGCAGCTTGGGGCGAGTCCAGAAGAGCAGGAAAGCAAATGTGAATTTGCTGTGTAGCACATCTGGGGGAGCTCCCAGCTGAGGGCCCAGAGGAGCAGTTGGGCTGGGGAGGAGCTCCCTGCCCTGCCACTCCCCTGAGCCCTCGGGGCTCCCAGGCCAGGGACTTCCCTCTGTTTCCCATTCAGTTCTTTTGTGTTCTGTTGTTAGGTGGGTTTCTGGGTTTGGATCTTCATTTCGGCTCTCCTATTCAAAGCCCTGTGTGTGCTCATGCCCTGTTGATACTCTTTTCCAGCTGCTTGCTGGGAAGCACCTTCCCATTTTGGGAAGGAAAGAAGTGCAGTTGCTGGAGAAGAAATAGTGGGACCCCAAAAAGCTGGCAGTTCTGCAGGCAGTAGAAATGCCACAGCCCATTTCCCTGCCATCTCATGTTCTGATCTCTCAGAGTAACAGCTTTCCTTGGGGTTAGGACATTCCTTGCAGCTTTCCCACACAGACTTGGGTGCCAGAGGAGGGTGAGTTGGTGCTGCAGCCTAGGGAGGTGCTACAGCGAGAATGCCTGATCTGTGCTGCTGTCAAGACATGCAGCAATTACAGTGCACAGGGAGCTGTTCAGGAAAGTCTCCAGTGCTGCATGTATGTGGTGCATGAGGTTCATGTCTATGGAAAGCCAAGCTAAATTTGGAAACCTTAAGAGGAAATGCTTCCGTCTTCTCTGTCCTAGGACTGATCTGGAGGAAACAGAAAAATGTTGGGTTTTTTTTGGTGAAAAAATGAGTCCTCACTAAAATGGCTCTAGTTCTGTTGTGCTTCACCAGAGAAGGACATTAAGTGAAGCCCCTTTATTCACATTTACTGTATTCACTGCAATTCTTCTGTGCACCATGGGCTGTGAAGCACAAAGGGCCATTAAGTGGGTGGGTGGTGATGGTTGTAATCAGCATGAAGATTGCGAGAGAGGCCGTGGCCAAGGTTGCAACTCCTTCCTGTGGAGCAGGAGCTTTCCTTGAGGCTTACACCATTAGCTCCCCATTCACACACTGTCTCTGAAGACTGTATTTGAAATGCATTTGCTTATTGTTTATCAGTAAACAACCTTATTCCCACAGTTTTCCCTCTACAACAGGAAAAAGGGGAGTGCACAGATCAATAAGCTAAATTACCTCAATGCCGTGGCACAGCTCCATTTCTTATAGCAGATGTCTGAGACCTATCCAAAAGTAATACGAATACTGACTTTTCCTTGTCAGACATACTTCCTGGTACTTCCTACTTGCCAGCTGAATATTTCCTGTACTTTTACAAAGTATGAAAGTACAAAGTACGGTTTTGATGAGTGGCTGACTGGATTCAGTATTTAATTTTCTTACTTATAATTTCTAGGAAAATAAATAGGAGGGAAATATATGCTGGTTTTATTCCTTCCTCAATAAATTTTAGAAAAGTTTAATTACAAAGCTAAGGAATCAGCAGGAGCTGTGAGCAAATCTGTAGTGGTGTTAGTGATTGCAAAAGGACACAGCAAGGAGTCCAGCCTGCTAGGGAAGCACAGTTCGAAGCTCCCCCTTGCAGGGCTGCTCTGAAACTGCAGGGCCAGCTCATGCCTCTGGGCCAGGCTGGTTCAGGTCCCCTCCAGCCTTTGCATCCTCTCCTGTCTCCTTCTGGGTGGACAAGTCTCCCAGGCCTCAGCGTTGTCAGAAAGAATGAGTCCAACCGATGTCCTGTTGTTGCAGAGCAAGGCGAGAAGGGCAGAAAAGATCCACTGGGATCTGTGGAGATGGGAGGAGGCTGGCTGGATTCAGTCACTTGAGGCTGGTCCTGTTGAGAATCCCTTGTTTCACCCAGAGAAGGTGCTCGCTTCAGCCAGTGGCTAGGGTGAAGGGGTGAGTTGTGGTTCCCCCCTGTCACATCTCACCGGCCTGGTATCCAAACCCAGCTGAGCAAACTGCCCCTCTCCTGGTGCTGCCCAGAAAGCCCCTTTGGCTGTGCCATGCTCAGCCTCATGTTACCAGGAATTAATTGGTTCCTCGTCAAAAGCTTGGGACATGGAGTGCCCCTAACTGTTTCAGGGTCAGTGCTGTCTCTCTTGGCCTTGGAGTGCTGGTGGATTGACAAGGAATATGCAGAGGGCAGATGGATGACTGCATCTTCTCGCACACTGACTTGTGACAGGGGTGTGGTAACCAGACCAATGCGTTATCGCCCACCAGGTTTCGTTCCGCTACCACTGCCAGCTGTACTCGGAGTGGCGAAGGACCAACCAGAAGGTCCGCTTGATGATCCCAGCCTCACGGAGCCCTCACCCTGTGTCCCACTCCCTCCTGTCTGCCAAGCTCATGAAGAAGACAGCAGATGAAACCACCGTCTGAGCCATCCCTCGGCCGCTGCACCATGTGGCTGCTGGGGCGAGGGCAGCCCTTTGGGGCTGGCAGAAGCAAAGAGGGTCAGGTGTCCCCGTGCGCGCAGGAAGCGCAGCGACTGTGGAGGCACTGGAAAGCAATCATCCTACCCAAAGGGACTTTGCTGTCAGCATGTACTTTATGCTATGGCAAACAGATAATCAACGTCTGTCGTGAAATGGCCCAAAAGAACCAGATGGCAGAATATGCCTGTCTGCAGGGACACTTTCCTATAACTAAATACCATACGTGGAAAATATCTCCCTCTCTCTCTCTCTATATATATATATATATATATGTCTATATATAATATTATTTTTCAATGGCCATGCATATTGTGTTTCAGTCCTTTTGTGTTGATGTTCTAAGCTTCAGTATAGAAGCTGGCAGCCTGATCTCATTCAGAGGTTAAATCTATGCCTTTTCTCCAAAAGAGCATATAAAGAACACTTTTCATCGACCATTCTTGAAAGTCCCCTTCTCCTTTGCACTAAATTGGTTTTGATAACACTGCAGCAGCCTTTCCCATTACTCTTTGGTCTGTTTCATGGTGTTTCTGTCCTTTATAGAAAGTTGTGTGTTTTTAATAATTACTATAATCCCAGAAGGAGTAAAATGATGTAATACTGAATGGAGACATTTTGTATTGTAAAGTACTGTAACTTTGAGAATTTCAAAATAAGTTTCAAAATGAGAAAATCTCTTCCTGTGCAGCCGTGATCTCACAAAATGCTTTCCTTGCAGATCCTGGCTCATCCCCAGGACTCGGATGCACTCAGCTCTTGGTATGTCTGGCAAAGGTAGATAGAGGATCCGAGGGTGGGAAGTGATGGCTTGTACTAGCTAAACTGACCAATGCCTTTTGCTTTTAAAAGATTCAGAAAGGAACTTTCCTGATCCTAAAAGGTGAGAGCTGGAGTCTCTGTTTGCTGATGTCCTTTCACCATCTTGAGGCTGGACCTCTTGTAGTATTGGTTACACACACCTTACGGGGCAGGCCGTGCTCTGCAGCCACTTGGCAGGATGCAGATGGCCTCGGCTGTCTCTGTGCGCTTTATTTGCACATTCCTCAGCAGCAGCTGGAGGAGCTGCTGTGATTTGGTTCATCCCTGAAAGCACTGCCTGCCTGTTACATGTCCTCTAGTGAAACACCCCAAGTTTGCTGGTTCCCAGAGAACAGGCTCTGGGTCCCTTCTCCTGCAGGGCCAGCATTCCTCCTTCATTCACCTGCATTTCCAGCACACCCAGCTAACGAACCCCTCTGTCTTGGAGTGCCCAATCTGCCAAGGGTCTCCCTGAGTTTGGCTTTAGTCCTTGTCACTACTGCCTCCCCACCCTGCCAGATGATGCCTCTGCTTGGTGCTGTGCTTTCGTGAGCTCGTGAGTGGAGTGGGCTGTAAGGACGCCAGCGTTGGCACTGCCCTGGCAAGTGCTCCAGAGGTGCGTGCAGCTGCTTGGCGCGAGCCTTGGCTCTCACTCCCGTGATGGTGAGGGCAGATAGCAGGGAAGAGGCAGGCTCCAAGGTGCCTGTGTCCTTGCAGTGGGTGGTGGTAGTCACATACTATGTCCCTCCGGTTCTTTGCTGAACCCAAGTGGATCAGTCTGATGCCCTGCTAGATTGAGACCTGTAATTTCTTGAATTTAAAGCACTATGTGCCATTCCTCTTTCTCTCTAGCTGGAAAGCAGGATGCTTTTTCTTATGTGTCCCTTGTTCCCTGACCTTAGGCTGGAAGTCGCTGGTGGCATGAGCAGCAGGGGCCAGTGCCCTGTTTCTCCCAGTAGGATTGTTCCAGCCCTGCGGCCTGCTCTCCTCCTTTGCCTCCTGTCCCAGGGTTCTCATGCAGCTCAGTGATATCCCAGCACATCTTGCAGCAGCCTTGCTCTGCCCAGCTGTGGGCCCTTGTGACCTGATCCGAGCTGGTCTCTGTTCTGAGCATGAGGGTCTCATTTGATCATGGGGTGAATGTCTTCTGCCACAGCCAGGCTGTGCATCTCTGCTCCACTCTGCCAGCCTCCCTGCCTGTCTCATCCCTTCTGCCATGTATCCATGGGCACCTTCCCTTTTACCTGTCATGCAGGGATGACTCAGTCCCCAGTGCTTCTGGAGGCTTGAAGTGCAGAGAGATCTATCTCTTCAGCCCAGCTGCAGTTATAGGCCCTGCACAGCATTAGCATCCTGCTTCAAATCAGCTTGTGCTATGGAGCTCCCACGCAGGCGCTGCCTCCCTCCACACACCCCTTCCCTTGGCAGTGATCACTGGACCACTGCTCTGTGCCTTGTCCTGGGTACCCTTTCCTTCAGCCCCTCCCCAACAAACCCCATGTCACCAGGACATTCCCAGTGAAGAAAAACTTGGGGGTTTAGTTTAACCTTCCCAGCCCTGGCTGCCTCCCAGGAGCTTGGTTGTGTGACGCATCTAGTTCTGGCAGGTAACGAAGGACATGCACTCCCACACCACGTTCCCTAGTAAGGACTTAATGGAGCCAGTGTTTCAGTTAGGAAACCCACTGTTGATCCAAATATGCAACTGTGAAAGCCAGAAGTCCCTGGCTGGGGGCAGCTGGGGCCCAGCCCTGTGCTGCTGTGCAGCCATGGCTTCACTCTCAGCTTCGTTGTCTTTATCGTAGTTGCCAATAATTGGAGTTGTTGCATGTGCCCCTGCAAAACCCAATAGTGACTCTTTGAGTCTTCTCCTTCCCAGAGGAGATGTTCAGCTCGTGGATGTGGGAAATCAGTGTCTCTGACCCGCCACGTTCCAGTGTCATGGGGAAATGGGCTGTGCAATTATGTAAATAAAAGTGAGACAAACTTTGGGCTGTTGTGTTGTTACTGGAGGAGGTGGGAGGGCCTGAAGAGCCCAGGCTGTACTCCTCATAGCAAGCCCCCTGTGCTGGCTTCCTGAGGTGCTGTGGGCAGCTTTCCTGACCTGCCCCCAGGAGAGCTGGCAGAAGGTTTTGTATTTGAGCCAAAGCTGGATAAAACCCAGGGCTTTTTGTCATTTATGGGTGGGTTTTTCTTGTCTGCACACAGAAAACTTCCTGGTGTGTGCCAAGCAAGGAGATGATGTTTGGGTCAAGGGAATCCTTTTGGCCTCTCCAGAGGGCGGGTGTGGGGCTGCCCAGAGCAATCCCAGTGTTCCCTGGATGCAGCCCCGCAGAGGCTCCCGGGCAGCGCTGCCCCAGTGAATTGCCTGACCAGAGTCTGCCCTGCTGCTGGCCAGTCTGGCCCAGCCCTTCGCTCCAGGGTGCTGGGAGAGGCCAGACCTGTCTGCCAGGCTGTGCTCTCACCATCAGCCCATGCTTTTCTCCAAGCCCTGGCGAGGCCTCTGGGTACCGTGTCCGAGGCTGCAGGGCAGGCGAGGCTGATCACGCTGCACAGCTGGCTCGAGAGCCATCTGCGGCTAGCATCACAGCAGGGGCTGCCATAGCGTGGGGCAGGACGCCTGCCCAGGGCTGGATCTGGCACCTCGGGGCAGAGACCCAGGCACCCATTGGTCCCTTTTCTGTGGTGTGATGAAGAACCCCGACACCTCCTGCAGTCCCAGTCCTGCCTGTAGCCCCTGGCCATGGGGTGGGCATTGGACCTGTATTGCAAAGCCTGGTTAGAAAGGCTTTTGAAGAGTGGGGGTGGAAATTGTTAAGCTGCATATTAAAAGTGCCACTCAAGACACTGCAAAAACAATGTTGAAACCTGTTTCCAAGGCCCTGGACAAGGCTTTAGCCTTGGGCAAGACCTTGGGCAGGACCCATGTTTCCTGGACGAGCTGGCAAATCAAGAGGGCTCTGGGCTTGTTTATGTTAAAAGAAAAATGTTTTAAAAGAGAGAGCACCATGTTCCTGGGGAGAAGGCTCACCCCAGTCCTTCAAAATAAAGCTGTGCTGCAACACAGCAATCTGCCCAGGACGACAAGAAAAAGCAGCAGTAGCAGCCAGAACAGTGTAAAAGAAACAGAAAACCCAGAGAAAGAGGGCTCACCATTAGAGAAGGAGACACATTTTAACAGGGATGGCTTTCATTCACAGCTGCTCAGAAGAACGTACCAAATCTAAGCAGGATTTGTTTTAAGCACTCTGATACAAACCAGCGTTGAGAAAAACCTGCTTGAGGTGCCTCCACTGCCCGTCACTGCAGCCTTTTCCCCTGGGAACAGGGAGGATCCCGTAGGTCTGATCAACACCCTGCTCTCCCTTTGCTGCCAGGACAGGCCCTACCTTGGTGCCAACAGGACCGTGGGCTTCGTGAGTTACCTGCTGGCCTCCACGTCCAGCCCCCAACCAAGGAGGCAGTGCATTGACTGCCGGCCCCACACCTTCGCTCAGTCGCAGGTGTGACGCGCCATCCACACAGGCTTTGGGTACGGGACAAAAACTCCTGGTTCAGGTTGTATCCCTGAAACATGTCCCCTAGAGGACCCATATTAACCTAGCCTTGCTTTTCAAGGACCTCTGTGTTCCTGAAGGCTTCCTACCTGCAGTGGCACCAGAATGCAGAGATATCTCTTGCACAAAAAGAGAGCTGAATTTAAACTCCTGTGAGTCTTTGTGGTGTAATCTTTAATGAAACTGTTATATTTCTTACCAAAATGCTGCAGTTATGCAACTCAGCTGCCAAAGAGGTGATTTTTTTTTTTAAATATTTTTTTGGGTACAACAAAAAGGAACTCATTAAACCTTTTCTCACCCTCCAAACCACAAAATTCCAGTGAAGAGGATTCAGGGCATTGATCGGTTGAGAAGCCCAGCTTTCTTCCAGTATCACCCTGCCCGTGTCAGGGTGACTAAGCTGGCTTTCAGAAAGCAATTTCCTTTTCTTGATTAAGGTAGGTGTTCCTCACTGCACAGAACAAGTCCTTGGGGTGCTTCTCATGACAAGGAGGGTGCTCTGTGCTTCAGAGAGGCCTGTTGTGCTCAGGATTGGTTTTGGGACTCTGCAGGTATGTGCTGATGGCTGGGATCTCTCCACAGCACCTGGGGCTCTGCGTACCAGCCAGCTGGTGGGCACACAACTCAGACACCTGCTTGGCTAGTCTTCACAGAGATGCGAGGGCCAGAACCCATGGATAGAAAGGCATTAAAAGAAAAACTGGGCTGAGCTATGCACGTTCTCAAGATCTGAGATTTACTCTCAGGCTCCAGAAACCACAGCAATGAGGAATTTCAATTATTTTGCACAGGGCAAACAAGAAGAATAAGTATCTCCATCTTATTCCAAGCCAGTATCAAACTTATATTTCTTATAAACTTTATATTTCACAGTCACATGTGCTTTTGTTTCTTGTCTTAACCAGAGAAGGACAATAGGTGAGGGAAAAACACCCCTTGAAATAAGGCACAATCTCCAGCTGCAATGTTATCTACCAGCTCTATATAATCCTACAGAAAGAGAATAGAAATGCCCATTTCTAGTCTGCTAGAAAGTCTGCTCATTGCTGGGGTGCTTCTGCCCTGGGTCCTCTTGGGTAAAAAAAACAGACCAGACAAGCAGAGGTGTCCTGGCTGGCTCCAAACAGACTCTCCTTCCTAAAAGTCACAAGCGGCTTCACTGTCAGGAGCGGCCCCTGCCAGCCGACGTGTTGATACTTCATTTTTAAGAGCTTTCTCTCCTAAACTAGGCAGACACAGACTACGAACCTGCCACCTTCAGTTCCAGCTGGGTGTCTTTGTTTCTGTTTCTGATGCTGCTTCAAACCAAGCAGGTGAAATCCCTCATCAGAGGGTCAGACGGCAGAAGGTCTCAAATCTGCACAGCTCCATCCTGCCTTGACACCCTGGTGTCTGCTCCCCACCCTTCCCCTTGCCGTAGCCATGCACAAGTGATGAGCATGTCATCCAGAGCCAGGTCACCTCCAAGGCCCAAGTGCTCGTCCCCAGAGAAAGGCAGCAGGGCAGCCCCCCTCCGTCCATGGGATCATCCCAGCACTGCAAACCCAGCTGGGGAACGGGACCAGAGGGGACTAAGAGGAAAAGAGAGACATGTTTAATTAGAAGCAAACCTCCGAAGCGGTTGGGGGCAGGTGCATGCAATTTCTTTTTGCAGACGCAAACCGTGAGCAAGGAGGCACTGGCCATTACAGATTCAAGAGGGGCCTGCAGTGAAGTCCCTCACTGAGGGAGCCTGTGCCGCCTCCTGCAGCATCTCAGCAGGGTTTGCTCCTTTGTGGTTGTCCAGGGACACAGCAAGGCTCTGGCCTCCACACCATTATCAATTAAATCAAAGAGCTCAATCTCTGACATGGAAAATATTTGCTCAGGGTGACACTGGGGAGAGTTTTGCTCATGTGCCTGCCCTGCCTTTAATGGAGAGATGATAAACCCTTTCAGTGAAGGGCTTTTAGCCCAGTAATTCACTCACCCACCTGGTCTGCTGGGAGACCAGTGCATAGACTGGTCATGCATTGGGGTGGCAGGGGGAAGGAGCAGGTTAAAGAGGCAAGGAAATCTGTTTAAACGCCTTTAAATCCCTACAAAATGGCTCTCAATGACATGCATGCTGATTCATGCAAATACTCTCACTGCTGATATTTAAACGCATCCAACCAACTGCCTGAGCTCAAAATCAATGCGGGTGTGTGTGTGTGTGTATGTATCAACACACCCAAAAGCAATAATCCTGGGGTTAATCAGGGCTGAGACCACTCCCTCCCTGGGACCACGAGCGACTGCGTTGAGGGGAAAGTGGAGTACAAGGTGAAACGTTGCTGAAAGATGCAGCTGATCCGCAACGAGCCGCCAGCATCATGGTGGAGAGTCCTACCTGCCCCTGGCCTGCGAACGTGGAGCGCTGGGACGCGCATAATGAAACCACAGGAAAATGAAAGAAACTCCATCTTTGCAACTGTGTGACCTGCAAAGGAGGAAAAGGCAAGGAGAGAGAAAACCTGAAGCGCTGTGGCACCGGAGATGCAGGAGGAACAGAGAGCGGGGAGCTGCTCTGTGGAAAGGCCGTTTAAGGAACGTCACCTGCTACGGGCAGCGGGGCTCCTCCGGGTTAAAGTCAACCGGATCCGACGCCCGGCCCGCCCCTTTAACGTCAGCAGGGGCGCTGCGCTCCCTTCCGCCGGCCGTGCCCGGGCTCCCGCCGCTGGGGGTCCCGGAGCCCCCGCACCCCCGGCCATGGCGGCGGCCGAGGAGCTCCAGGAGGAGGCGATTTGCGCCATTTGCCTGGAATTTTTCTGCGCTCCGGTGATGCTGGAGTGCGGGCACAACTTCTGCCGAGCCTGCATCTCCCTGTGCTGGGCCCGGGCCGCCTCCCAGTGCCGCCAGTGCCCCCAGTGCCGGCAGCCCGCCGGCCTCGGCCCCCGGCCCAACCGCGCGCTGGGCAACATCGCCGAGAGGCTGCGGCGGGGGGCGCGGCCCGGGGGGCCCGAGGTGAGGCCCCGGGGGCGAGGGAGGGCTGCCCCCCCGCCGGCCCGCAGCGCCTGGGGCGGGGGCTGGGGCCACCCGGCGCGGCTCCTTCCCTCCGCCTGCTCGTGGCGTTCCGAGGCGTTCTTTGCAAATGTTTGTATGTGTTTTAGCTGGTTTTATATACCTGCCGGAGAGCTTCCCAGCCTGCGGTTTGCAACAGCCCGCGCTCTCTGCGAGGAGTTAACGCTGTAACTGCACCCTCTCCGCTTTCTTTGCTTGTTTTTGAGCCAATGCCTTCCTGTTGCTGCAATTTCCCTTTTCCGTGCTTTGTGGCTTGACGTAATATCAAGTTTTTATAAGAGTAATGGGAGTCTGTCCTCAGCGCTGTGGTGTGCAGCTCACATAAGTGATGTTATAATTTCCCACCCTGGTGGCCCCTCCAGCATCCCTTGGCATGTTGCTGTCTGCCAGACCAGGGTGGTGATAGTGATTGTTATCAGCCTTTGATATTATTTTGATTTTTGGCATCTGACTCCATAGGGATTCTCTCCAGGCAGGTGGGTTGTGGTTCTGCTCCAGCTGCCTGTGCTGAGCTCCTCACTCACATCACTCACACCAGTCCCCCCAGCAGCTGATTTTGGGGACACGCACCCTCCCAGGCAGTGGCTGGCATTCAGGACCCCCACCTGCTCCTGCAGCTGTGCTGAGACCCCACTGACTCCAGGAGCCCTGGGGTGCCTGCACCCCCATCCAACTGCAGCAGCTGCCACCAAATCCACTTGCACTGGTTCTCTCAGTAACCGGTGCTTTGTCCTTGCAGCACTCACACCCACGAGATACAGAGAGATCATGTAAAAGGATAGTTAAGAAAAGATTTAATGAGAAGGTAGGACAGACTGCGGTAATCAGGCTCAGGATTGGGTCAGACAAGCGCACTGACCAGCTCTGTTTTACCCATGACCAGTCCCTTTTAAACCCCTTACTGCCTGTTCCTCCTTGGTTCCTCCCCAATGTTCTTCCCCTGCATTTTCCTTCATCACTTTTCATAGTCACACCGACCCCTGCGAGCATCCTGGACCCACAGGTCCAGAGGCTGACTCTGTGTCAGAGGCTGCTTATGTCCAACCCAGGGAACGGACACAAAGCATATACGTGGGTGGTGGGAAGCTCCTAAAGGATGTCTTTTCTCCCAGGAGCAGATACAGTCACAGCTGGAGAGCCTCTGGAGAGAGAAAGGAGAACTGGAGAAACAGGAAAGGAAGGAGCGATGGGTCTGCCAGGACTATCTGGTAGGTGCATGGTGCTACCGGGAAGAAGTTTGACTGGGGAAGGTGAAGAAAGGTTGATTCTTGGTCTTCAGAGCTGTGAGATTGAATCGTTGTGTCCAGCTGTTGGTGGACGATAAGCACCCTGGGAATCACAGTCATGCTCCACACCAGAAAGTAAAAGCTGTGGATGCTTTTAATTGCTGCCTGTCCCTTTCCCTGGTCCTACCCTCCCTTGAGAGGATTGTTTCTGCTTTTAAAGGAAAAAGTTAAGGCAGAGAGGCAGAAAATTGCACCTGAATTTAAGCAGCTGCAACAGTACCTAGAGGAACAAGAGCGCCTGCTGCTGTCTCGGCTGGGAGAGCTGGAGGAGCAGATTAAAACAAGATTGAAAGAAAATGCTGCTAAATTCTCCAAGAAGATTATTTATCTGGATGGCCTGATCAAGGGGAAGGAGTGTCAGCTATTGGAACACAAGTCCCTGCAGGTGAGGGTTGCTGAAACACCAGCACTGTCTTGGCAAACAGCATGTGAGGCACCAGCAAATCGGAAACACTTGATGGGCTAATCTTACCTTGATTATTGTACTTATTAATCTTACCTTGCTGGTGTGTCCGTTCACTGTGTAAGGGGAATGTGAGGATTGTGTGTGCAGGTTAAGTAGCACTGAGCTGCTTCTCTCTCTCCCATCTAGGATGCTGGTGATATTTTGAGCAGGTATGTGTTGCTTTCTCCTTTACATCACATTGCTGCTTTGGGGTTGCAAAGATTCCTGCCCCAGAACAAAGCTGGATACCTAAAATACCAGGGATGCCTCATTGATGTTTATATTTCAATTTTCCAGAGGCTGATGAACCAGTATGACTCTACCAAGAAAGTCCTGGGGAAATATTCAAGGACGATCTTTCATTTCTAAGGTCTCTGGTTGCAAGCCTGGTTGGCTTCTCTGTGACCGATGTGTAGTGACACTAAGGCATAGAGAGCAGGGCGTAGTGCTGTTGGCTCGGAGCTTCGGCACTTGGTTGTGACACAAGTTTGCCCTGAAGGGACAGGGTGACTGGGGGCACCAGAACCATCACTCATAATAGAAATTTAATTGGCAAGTAGAGCATCAGGGCAGAGTAGTGACCTACCTAATGAGACCTGCTGTCTCATCTTGTTGATGCTCTTATGTAAAAAGAAGGAATGAATTTTCTGGAGGGTATTGATTCAGCTGGAAAGTGGCCTCTAGTGACTGGCGCTAACAGGAGACTGAGTTAAAGGAGGAATACAAATGCTGTGGCCTGTATAATTCCAGGAGTGAGAGGGCAAAACTCCAGCAAAAGGAGTGGATGAGCCATGAGCTGAAGAAGGAGCCCAGCGTCTGCTCAGAAAAAGCTTCCACACTAGAGGAGATAGCAAGAAAACCCCAAGGTATGAAGAAGGGATCTCAGAAGAGAACAGAGAAGCATCCCGGGGGTGGAAAGAAGGGGGTATTCACAGAATCACAGAATAGTGGGGGTTGGAAGGGACCTCTGGAGATCCCCTCGTCCAGCCCCCCTGTGTGAGCAGCACCCCCAGAGCAGGGGGCACAGGACCGCGTCCAGGCGGGGTGTGAATGGCTCCAGGGAAGGAGACTCCACAGCCTCTCTGGGCAGCCTGGGCCACTGCTCTGGCACCCGCACAGCAAAGGGGTTTTTCCTCATGTTTCAGTGGAACTTCCCGTGTTCCAGCTTGTGCCCGTTGCCCCTTGTCCTGTCGTTGGGCAAATATTCAATGCCCTGCAGAAGGGAGAAAAAGCTGAATATCCTTGTGTAGCATGTCCTGCCCTGGGGATGCATTGGAGAGGTGTCACAGCTAAAGTGGGTGTTCTCTTTCCTTCCCCCTGTCCCCAGCTCTCTCTTAAGAATAGTCAATGTTAGTGTTGATTCACGTCATCAGCTATGGAGCCCACTAATAAATTGCTGTGCATGTGAACCTGTTCCAACACCCTTTGTGCTACACCTGACTTAGATGCTGCTACAGCTCTTTCTGCCCTAGATCTGTGCTCTAGACCTGCTCTGTGGTTGGAAGTGGGTCAGGGATGTGAATGAATCCCAGATGTCCCAATATGCCCGAATGATTCTCAGCTCATGCTCTCCTAATGAGAAGCCTCCTCCCCAAAGAAGTGATTGAGATGACTGTCAGGCAGAGCCTTGCATCATGCAGAATAATTTAGGCAAGAAAGGACCTCTAGTGGTCATCCATCTAGTCCAAACGTCTGCTCAGAGCAGAGACCACTAGGTGGGATTCTCTGTTTTTTCTAGTTGAGTTCTGAATATCTCTGAAGACATAGATCTCGCAGCTCCTCAAACCATCTTGGTGACCCTCTAGACGTGCTGCAGTATGTCCATGTCTGTCTCGTGCTAGGCAGCCCCAAATTAGTTTTTGCTCCTGCTGCTTTAGGTTTCTTCCTGCTTCAGCTGGAGAAGCTGGCAGGCACAGCAAGCAACGTGTGTGCTGGGGAAGGAAGGATGCAGTAGCTCTGCCCACCAGCTGGTCTCCACAAACCACTTCCCAGTGTTGGTGGTGTTATCCAGACATCAGAGGTGACCTCTGGGCTCCACCTCTCTTTCAGATGCTTTGACCGCTGACACAGGGGAGGGAGTGGAGGAATCACAGGGACTGTACACAAAAGGTGAGTTCTGCTGGGGAACCTCCTCCAATCAACCCTGGCTGTGAGGGATGCAACACATGTTTTGGGGGACAATGAATCTTTGCATGCCTTGGCTCAGGGCACAGAGCTGCTCCTTGTTTTGAGCTAGGCACCTTCTGGAAGAGAAGTATTGCCAGGTTTCCTCCCAAGCCAGGACCAAACATGGACCCAGCATGGTGAAACTCTTCCCAGGACTGATCTCTCTTTGACCTGTCTTCTCTCCTGCAGTGAATGTGACTCTGGATCCAGACACAGCTCAGTCCCGGCTCGTCTTGTCAGAAAATCAGAGAAGTGTGGTGCAGGGAGCCACACAGCAGAGCCGGCTCAACAACCCAGAGCGATTTGACCCATGGCCTTGTGTGCTGGGCTGTGAGGGTTTTGACTCGGGGCGACCATGCTGGGAGGTGGAGGTGGGCTATGGGTCATGCTGGGCTGTGGGGGTGGCCCTGGAGTCCGTGAAGAGAAAGGGACCAATTGACATGAGCCCTGTGGGGGGGATCTGGGCGGTGGGGAGGTATAAGGAGAAGTTCCAGGCTCTCACTTCCCCATCTCCCACCCCTGTTCTCCCCAGCATTGTCCCCTGTAGGGTGCGGGTCTGTCTGGACTATGCAAGGGGGCAGGTGATGTTTGTCAACGTGGACAGCGAGGCTGTGATTTTCACTTTCCCGCGAGCCATGTTTGCAGGGGAGCGAATCCACCCCTGGTTCTGGGTAGGTAAGGGGTCCCAGCTCAAACTGTGTCCTGAGACCTGAGGAGGTGTGTCCCTCCGAGGAGGCTCTGCTGTGGCCACCCTGCCCTCCTGCATCCCCATCTGCCTCTGCCTCGTCCCTGGGGACTCCTGTCTGCTTACAGATCTTCTGCCATCCCCATCTACAAACCTTCTGCCGTGAGCCTCAGAGGCTGTTGAGTTCCTGTCTGCCTGCCTGCAGAGAGCAGGAGTTGCCTCACTGGGAGCAAAGATGCACGGGCTTCCCCAGCCTCGGTCCTACCATGGTGGAAGAGGCTTAGAGCAGGGCTCTGGGTGAAGAATGGCCATTTCTGGGGACATACTTTATTTTCAGGAGCCATGAGGGGGATTGAGGGGCATAGCAGTGGCATTGGAGTGCCTAGTGATGATATATTTTTACTTGAGGAAATAGGCAGATGGGTAAGGAGGGTGAAACCTTGCTCAGCAGCCCACCTGGCCATGGGGTGACGCTTGAAGCCTGGGCAGCCTCTACGTATTAGCTCCAGTGGTTGGCCTGATTTGATTCTTGTGTTAGCTTGAGAAAACACAAGTAAATACTCATCTTTTGGGGAGGTGCTAGTAGGATTTGCATTTCCAAATAATCTTTTGTGAAATTATAATCAGTGCTTTCTAACAAATCAGTGTACCTGATAATTCTTCAATGTTTGACTAGTCAATTTGTTTCTCGGGTTGTGATGAGGCTCTTGGAAAAAATTTAGAGGTTTAGATCTTCTCCAGCCAAAGAACTAATACCAGGAATTTTCTGAAGTTTAGGAAGAGGTTGTAGGAATTGCTGGTTTGATACTTGCAATGCCACAAATCCTGGTAGTTCTACAATCAGCATGGCAGAAGCAAAAAATATGGATAACCAAAGTTATATAAATAACCAAAGTTCAAATGCTGGTCAAACTAAATCCCATCCCACAAGACCTCGCTGACAGATGAGGGCTTTAAACACATTGGCTCCATCTACTTCTGTTGAAAAGGTCCTGCACCTGGGTCGGGGCAACCCCCGGTATCAATACAGGCTGGGGGATGAAGGGATTGAGAGCAGCCCTGCAGAGAAGGATGTGGGGGTACTAATGAGCAAAAAGCTAGACATGGACAAACAATGTGCACTCACAGCCCAGAAAGCCAGCCGTGCCCTGGGCTGCATCCCCAGCAGCGTGGGCAGTAGGGCGAGGGAGGGGATTCTGCCCCTCTGCTCCGCTCCGGTGAGACCCCCCTGCAGCGCTGCGTCCAGCTCTGGAGCCCCCAGCACAGACAGGACATGGACCTGCTGGAGCGGGTCAGAGGAGGCCACGAAGATGATCAGGGGGCTGGAGCACCTTTCCTATGAGGACAGGCTGAGAGAGTTGAGGTTGTTCAGCCTGGAGAAGAGAAGGCTGCGGGGAGACCTTAGTGCAGCCTTCCAGTACTTAAAGGGGGACTATAGGAAAGATGGGGACAATCTCTTTAGCAAGGCCTGTTGTGACAGGACAAGGGGTAATGGTTTTAAACTAGAGGAGGGTAGGTTTAGACTGGAGATAAGGAAGAAATTTTTTACACTGAGGGTGGTGAGACACCGGCCCAGGCTGCCCAGAGAGGTGGTCGATGCCCCATCCCTGGAAACATTCCAGGTCAGGCTGGACGGGGCTCTGAGCAACCTGCTCTAGTTGGGGATGTCCCTGCTCGTGCAAGGAGGGGGTTGGACTAGATGACCTCTAAAGGTCCCTTCCAACTCAAACCATTCTATGATTCTATGTGGCCAGAAGCCCATGGTGACCTGCTGGGTTTGGCTGTGGTGCTGCTGCAGGGTTTGATTCCTGCTCTTCCCAGACACAAACCCAGCTGCCTTCATGCTCTGGCTGTGGGATCTTGCCTTCTTCCCAGTGTGCTCATGGAAATGCAGAACCGCGGCCCCGGCAGGGCTAAGCTGTCCCTCCTCCTGTGTGGGCACAGTGTCAGCTGAGTCACAGTGTCATCAGGAGCTGAGGATGTTCTGGCACCAAGGTGTGGGCAGCTACTTGGAGACCTTGTCTGTTCCTACCAGAACATTTGCCCCTCTTCTGTGCTCTGTCAGGAGCATGAGTTTTGGGATTGGCTCCTCGGATGGTCCCCTGGGTTGTTTTGCTGGCTTACTGGTCCCATGGGTGTGCAGAGCCCAGGTGCAACAGCATGTCACCTGTCCCTGTACAGTGCCAGAGAGGTTGGTGAGCCCACCCCCTAGTGCCAGGGCAGGATATTTGTGCCTGACCTGGTGCTGCAACTCTTTTCTGCTACTGGAGTAGACCAGGGAGACTAATGCTGTTGTCTGTGGCCAGCTGCCACCACAAAGGTGCCAACTGAGTTGGCACTAAGAGGGTCCAACTAGCACTGTGGCTGCAGAAGATGAAATCTAGGCTGGATCCAGGCAATGTTCCCATTTGCCTACACTCACCTTTTCTTCTCCTAAGAGCAGGAGGAGGTAGGAGAGGACAAAGCAAGATCCCTGGGAATAGGGACCCCCGACCTTTTCCAGGTCTAGCATTTCCTTGGAACATCATTTCCCAAAATGCCAGTTCTCTGGAGCAGATCTATGACTGGAACGCATGTCCTCTGAGGAATGGCTGAGGACTCTGGGTTTGTCTCCTTTGGAGAAAAGGAGGCTGAGGGGCGACCTCATTGCTCTCTGCAGCTTCCTGGGGAAGGGACGTGGAGGGGGAGGTGCTGATCCCTTCTCCCTGGGATCCAGGGACAGGATGCCTGGGAATGGTTCAGAGCTGCATCACGGGAGGTTCAGACTTGACATTAGGAAGCATTTATTTACCAAGAGGGTGGTCAAACACTGGAACAGGCTTCTTAGAGAGGTGGTTGATGCCCTGTGCCTCTCAGTGTTTGAGGCATTTGGACAATGCCCTTAATAACAAGCTTTAACTTTTGGTCAGCTCTGAAGTGGTTAGGCAGCTGGACTAGATCATCATTGTAGGTCCCTTCCACCTGAACTATTCTAGTCTATTCTATGTGAGGAAAAGGAGACCTTGATGGGGGGGTGTGATCGAGAACAGCAGATCTGTGGGAATTTGCTCGCCTGTGGTCTTCAGGCACTTCTCAATTTCTTGCTTACCTTCCTTGGCTGTCCCTATAGCTTTTACTTGTGCTCTGCTGTAAGAAATGTGCTTAATACAGATGTCAGTGAGAACTGGAAATAAGGCAAGGAGGGGCTTTGGATGTATGGAGAAGATAAGCGTTATCATGAGCTCCAGCATCCAGCTATGTTTGGTTGTTTGTTTTTTTTTTTTTTTTAACTTTAATGATTAAGCTTAATTGAAAAAAGCCAGAGACGCTACTCCAGTACCTTTTAAGGAGTTTGAACGTGCTGTATTTTTCATGGCCTTGTACAGAGCAGCTCTGCAGGGTCCTGGCACTTGATGCCACTTCTCTGCCCTGGGGCGACCTAGGACCAAGCTCCTCCATTCACCGAATCTCTCTGCTCCCTGTTGTCTCTGCAAGTCCCAGTTGTGGGTTGGAGGGGGTGAAGGAGGCTCTTTGGTGGCATCCATCTCCAAGACCTGCCAGTCCTCCTGCTTGGTGGCCAGAGGAACCATGTGAGGAGAAGCTGCCAGGGTACAGAACCCTCCCAGTTCCCAGCACCAAGACCCAAGATGATGGTGTTTGCCCTTCCAGTCTCCCTGCTGCCACCTGTGTTCCCTCTGTGTCAGGGGCACAGCTTGAGCCATGACTGCATCCCCACCCAGAGCCACGGGTGTAGCCTCTCCCTGGGACATGAAGCCAGGCAGAAAGCAAAGATCAGGGCTTTGTTTTCAGCATCAGAAAATGCCACCTGCCTGTCTGTAAAGTCCAGGCAGACCTGGATGGCCTTGGGGAGGCAGGCAAGGTGCAGGGGAGTCCAGTCAGGATCAGTGAAAGCGTGGTATTGTCCAAACCACTGCCCCACAGCCCAGATCCCTTCCTGGGGGGTAAAACTGAGGACCCCCTTCCTCCTGACAGACTCCTGGGCCACCCCCACAGCCCACCAGTCCCCAGCCTCCGCCACCTCCACCTCCCAGCAGTGCCTCCCTGTGGCAAAGCCCTGGCTGCCCAGCACACACGGCTCCGTGTCGAACCGCTTGGGGTTGTTGGGCAGTGAAGTCCACTCATCCCTGCGTCCCACTCCTCTCTGGTCGCCAGCCAGGATCAGGAAGGGGTTGGCGGTGTCTGGGTCCAGGGTCACATCGGCTGGGGAGAGAGGAAGACAAACTGCTCAGGACAGGCAGCCCTAGGGGTGCGTCGGGGCTGCATCCACACCAGCAAGAGAAGGGGCAGGGCCATTTCCTTTCCCCTGCCCAGAGATGTCCATTGGGGGTGGGAAACCCCTCGTGCTGGACTGCCCCAGCCTCAATCCTGCCCTGATCCTGCCCCTGCTCCTGATCCAGGAGCTTCCATGCAATCCCTGGCCAAGGACACCCCTGTTCCCTGGAGGAGCATGCACCTGAGTGGATGGGTGCATGCTGCTGTGCAGACACCTGGACCTGAGCCTGGATGTCCCTAGTGCTGCAAGAGTGAAACAGGCACATCTGGGCACAAACTAGTGTGATCGACGTTACCCCAAGAGCCCAAATTCCTGCTACTTTCTGTGGGGAATGGAGGGAGAAAGCACGGCAGCTCAGGTGCCTTTGATGTTGGTGGTGGGTCTACAGTATGAGGAATTCAGCTGGGGGTGTTGCAGCCACCAAATTTTAACCCCATGACAAGCCCAAGCTGGGACAAGCCCTAGGTGCTTTGACCCTAAACAGCTCTTCCACAGCAGAAGCAGGATGCATTTTTCTCATCAATACAGGACAGTTTCCCCTCCTCTTCCCTTCTAAAAACTCACCTCTTCCACTCAGATCCTCCACCTCATTGGCCAGGGTCTCCCTATCTTCTCTCTCCATCCTGGATACCAACATGTCCACAGAAAATCAACAGGAGAGGGGGCAGGATTCCCTGTTGAAAGTGGAAATTGCAAGACTCAGAGACTGCCTAAAGATGATGAAGAAGCAGAAGGAATGATGGAAAAGTCACAGCATTCAGGCACTTTTTAGACAGCCAGCACTCACCTGCAGGCTGATTCCAGGAAAGGAGATTTTTGGATGGGTCTGAAGGTCTTCAGTCTGCTCTCCACTGCCCTGCCCTCTTCATCAGCTTGTGGCTGTATTGGGCTTGCACAGCATTGCTAGCTTGTTTAAGTGAGCAGATCAAAGTCCAGAAGGGCTGGATGGCCTGGAGAGCACAGCTGAGAGTCTGGTACCTTCACCTCCCTGGGGGGACCACACCACTGGAGCTTCCACCTCCCCTCCTTTGGCAACTACCTCTGATGCCCTGAAGCTGCTGGAAGGCGTGTGACCTCATCTAACACTTGAATTTGGGAGTTCCCTGCTGACGTTCCTGCAGTGCCCCTGTCCTGTTTGCATCACAGGATCTGCTGCATCTCCCCTCCCTTTGGCCAGCTGTGCGTGGATGATAAGAGCCTGCTGGCAATGCTTGAAGAGGCTGTATCTTCCTGCAGCAAGATGCTCAGAGCCCTCCTGGGTCAGTGGCACCATGTGTACCTCCAGCCTGGTGGGATGTCACTTGGGGACACCAGCCACAGACCAATGGCCATGCTCTGGGTGTCATCCTCTGGTGAGGGAGATGTGGCTCCTTACAGGTGCTGTTTGCCCAGATTTGTCATGCTGCCAATGGGTTTCAGGGTGGAGATGTTTGCAGGGCATGCATTGCTTTGATTGCTCAGCTGGTAAATGGGGGGGCAGCAGATGCTGGGCTTTGCATCCCAACTCTCTGTCCTCCAGGCAGCTTTTCATGTGCCAAGGGATGATGGCCTTACCTCTGCTCGTAGGGAACTTTGGAGGTGGCACCTACTCTGCTTTGTCACATCACTCTGAAAGCCTCCGGTTGTGCACAAAAGAAAGCAGAGTGCAAGGAGACGTGCTGCCAGATGGCTCTGCTGCCTGGCACTGGTACAGGGGCCTGGGAAGGCAGGACTGGGGACAGACTGGCTCAGCAGGGACTATTCAGTCAGGGACCACTGCCACGTGGTGGCATGGGCATGGCACGGTGGTGGCTGCTGCTGAACCTCTCGTCTGCAGGGTCAACCAGTGACAAAGTTAAATGTGTACCCTGGGTCACAGCCTGCTGCAGGCAAGGAGCTGCTTTCAACAATACCCACCTGCAGGACCCACAGCACCCACCAGCACAGGCAGCCATGTCCCCTCCTCCTGCGGAGCTGGTGAAGGCAGGACATCACTAGTGCAGGCACACATGCAGCACTCTCTGGGCTCACATGCATGTTTGCAGATCCACCCAGTACCCCTGCCTGGACCCTCCGCCTGCCTGATACCCCGTCCTGGACCAGGAAAGTCCGGCTCACCAGCCAGACAGACACACTGACTGGCTCTGTTTTACTCACAACCGGGCCGTTTTATACGCCTTTCTGCCTGTCCCCCACCTTGTCCTCCCTGATTCTCTTCTGCTCCACATGCCTTTAGCTGTTTGCATACTTCCACTGACACCCTCCAGTATCTGGGACCTCCAGCTTTGCATCCTTAGTTGCAAAAGCCAAGCTGGCCCTCCCTGAAATGATGCCTGCAGATTTGTGATAGCTCAGTGATTATCACGAGTGATGAGGGTTTATATGCTTATATCCACTACTATTTGTTGGCCAGGTCTGTGAATCTGTATGCTTCATTTATTGCCTCCCTCTTTCCCTTGTCATCCCTTTTGGCAGGGTCCCCAGTCAGGTCCCTTTACCTGAGCAGATGCCCTCACCCCCGCTCCTGGCTGGGGACGGGAGGGTGCTGGACCCGGCTGGGCTGAGCACCTAGTGGGGCTGCCTTCCTGACACATCCCAGGGCAGCAGCTTTGCCTGGACAAACCATCCTCTTGGCTGGGGGGGAATTGCTTTTAAGCAATTTTTAAGCTAGGGCTGGGCTTTGCTCCCAATGCTGCGTTGCCTCTGGGTGTGAATCCCGGCTCTGTCAGTGCCCTCCTTCCCACCGCTGCATCCGGGCTCTTCCTGGGGGATGTGCAAACTGCTGCTGGTATCCATCCCTCCGAGTCGAGTCTGGGGAAGAGCTGTGGGAGGAGGCTGTGAAACGCAGCCATGGAGGGTCTCTGCGGCAGGGACGTGCCTGTAGATAATGCTAGAAGAGCATTTCCGGAGGAAAAGCATTGCCAAAACCCGCCCAAATCACTCAGCAACTTTCATTTTTTGAGCAGAGGCAGTGCAGGAGGAAATGGGTGGCAGGCTGAGATGCAGAGTGACATTTTAGTTTGGTTTTCAGACAGGGAAATGCTTAGCTTGGCTTGGGGTGACCCCTCTGGACGCAGCAGGTGATGGCTGAGCAGAAAGAGCTCGGGCGTCCAGGTACGTGGTATCTCTCGGAAAGCTGCAGATTGAAATGGCTTTCTGCCATCTGCCAAAATTGGGCGTGATTTTCACCTCTTGTTAACAAAGCCGGGGCTAAGTCAGCAAGTGGTAAGAGGGTTTGGGGGGGTTCAGAGCAGGGCCAGGCCCCATCTTGGCTGGGTGTTGAATTAGTATTTTGGTTATTTTGCTTTCCCTGGTCTGAGACCTCCTCCCACCCTTGTTGCAGTGGCAGGAAATGCACTACTGAAACCCAGATTTGTCCCAGGGCTGCGAGGCCCCAGCTCCACATGCGTTTGGTCTGGGTTTCTTCTTCTCGTCCTGTGCCTTTCCATCTCTTAGGACTGGATAAGAAAAGCAAGGTCTCCATATTAAAACAACTGCCACTTTTTCATGGAGTTAGAGGAGATGTTGCAGCTTGTTTTTTTGTTTCCCCATAGGAAATTCCTACAACTTTTTATACCAGTTGGGTACTTTGTATATAACGCACCAAGCAAAGTCAGGCTGATGATGGAAAATTGATTTCAACCTTTGGCATCTGTGGCTCTTCCCTAGACATTATAAAAAGGGGCTGCAATCAGCAATAAACCCCTTTGAAAGTGAATTCTGCCCTTTTTTTTTTATTCCTTTGTTTCTCCTCCTTCCCCATCTCCAGGTTGTGCAGCAGCGAAGAGGATGCTCTCCAGTTTCCACCACCACTGCTCTCTGCTGGCTTTTATCATTTATGGTTTCGTTTTCCAGGTTCCTGAGCTGCAGTCAGGTAGGGATCTGCCTGGTCCTTGCTGAGCCCTGTGCCATTGCTTCCAGCCTGAATATCTTCCTGGCTGCCAGTGCAGCTACTCCCCGTCCCGTGAATGGCAGAGCACAGAGCAGGGTCAGGCCCTTTGCCATAAACCTTGTCCACTTCTGAGAGCGCCAGCATCCCTCTGGATCCTGGTTTATTCCTCCAGCCATGTCAGCATAGGCATTCGGACAGACTCACTGAACTCGGGTGGAGATTAGATGGGGCCACTGAGTAGATTATAGTTTGCTGCCATTTCCCTCCCTGCTTTCCCTGTTCCCAGCATGTCATCGCTTTACCCTGCTGTGTCCAGGGTGCGCTGGACCTGTTGCAGAACCAATTCAAAAAAGGGAAAAAAAGAATTAAAAAAATATTTAAAAAAATATTCTGGGTTCTTTTTCTGTTAGATTGCTGACCTGAAGCAGCTTCTTCAAGGCAGCCCTGGCAAAAGGATGCAGCACAACAGTTGACTTAAAAGTTACCTTGCCAAAAAAACCCGTTGACTTGCTGTTGTTTTCCTACAACCAGAAACCACTTTGTGAGCTGACTGGCCAGCTTATTAATAAGCCTTTTATTTTAAATTTCCAAAGATGCTCAGAGCACCTGAGACATTTTTATTTTCTCTTGTAATAGGTGTGAATAACTGAGGATATTTGAGTTTTATTTGTACCTAAGCTGTCTGCTTTCTCCAGTCAACCACCCAGAAACCTTCCAGCCACTTCCTTCCTTCTTCATCCTGCTTTCTCCCCACCCTGAGCAGCATGGGCAGCTCTTGTCCCCTTGAGAACAAATCATCTTTTAGGGATTTTAAGAACTTTCACTGTAGCACAAGACAGGGAAGGACCTGGCCCCAGCCCACTCACGTGCTGCATGGCAGGGGTCCCTCTCCCAACCCTTCCCTCAATGCCTCTTCTCCCCTGGCACAGTTACGGTCCCAACACGATGGCACAAACTGGCAGCACATGAACCACGTGGAGCAGCAGCCGCTGGTTTTCCAAGCTCAGTTGCTACAGCAAACTCACGGTTATTTCTTCTTCCTCTGGGGGTTTCTCCCAGCTTTGGTCAATGTGACAGGACCCCCCGGCCCCATCACCGTGCCCATGGGCGAGGATGTGGTGTTGCCCTGCCGCTTCTCCACCAAGCAGAGTGCAGGGGACATGGAGGTGATCTGGTTTCGGGAACAGTTCTCGCCCTTTGTGCATCGCTACAAGGGGGGCCAGGACCAGTATGGGGAGCAGATGCTTCAATACCAAGGGCGCACTGAGCTGCTGAAGGATGGCCTCACCAACGGCAGCGTGGACTTGAAAATTTTCCATGTCCGACTCTCTGATAGAGGGAATTACACCTGCTTTGTTCGCTGTGACTCGTATTACAATGAAGCTGTGGTGGTGCTGAAGGTGACAGGTCTGTAGTCCATGTCCCTGGAACCTCTAATTTTCTGACTTGTAGGCAGCGCTCTTCTTCCCTGTCCTTCCCAGCAGCAATTTTAGATGGCAGCTTTGGAAATAGGGTTTTATTAAGTCCCATGGTTGAAAATACCAAGAATGTCTCAGAGAGGTAATGCCTACTGAGTGGCTGTAAGGAGCTTGTGAGATATACTACCTACTTCAGAAGTGTTCTTGGTATTCGTTTTTTCATATAAGTGGGTGTAAGAAAAAATTTGGCCTTCGGTAATATAGTAAGAATGTCTTGGTTTGTGCTTTTATATTTTAATATCCAGTAGTAGCCTCCAGAGCAGATCTTTGAGTTATGTGAAAAAGACTGCAAGAAATGTCCTGACTCTAGGTAACACTTGTCTTGAAAAAAACCTTGGGGTTTGTCTGTGTTGAAGTTCATCCCTTCTAGTCAGAGAAAGGAACAACCAGGCCACCTTATTCCCCTGATATCTGGCATCCCACAGAATCACCTGGGGGTCTCTGTTTTCCCACAGCCAGCGGCTCTGCCCCGCTTATCGTGCTGGAACGCTACCAAGATGGGGGGATCGAGGTGGCCTGTCGCTCGACTGGCTGGTACCCGCAGCCCCAGGTGCTGTGGCAAGATACCCATGGGCAGCATCTCCCATCCCTCTGGGAAGGTGTTACCCAGGATGAGAGCGGCCTCTTTGCAGTGGAAAGCAACATAATCCTCACCAGGGGCATGAACCAGAAACTCTCCTGCTTGGTCCAACATGCCCTGCACAGCCAAGAACAGGGATCAGCTTTTTACATATCAGGTGAGCAGAGAACGAGGGCACTGCCCTGTTAACGCTCCCGATGGAGCTGCTCTCAGAAAGTGCTGCTGGCAGAAAATCTCAGGTGCATTTTTCAGCTGTGTGTTCAGTGCATCAAGTGTATTTTGCACACTGAGTGTGCAAACAGCTGTGCCTTTTGGCAGCATTTGTGCAGGTGTGCTGCCAAAATTCACCAGTTCTGTCTTGAAGTGTGGGTTTAGGGTGGAAAAAAGACAACCCTGGTTGTAGCAGAGTTTCTATAGATATCTGGGTTAAATACAAACATAATACTGGAACCAAACAAAAAAGGAGAAACCAACCCATGCCCTTAGTCTCACCTGCTGTAAAATCCTGTCCTACTGGTTTGGTATGAGAAAGAAATCCTTGTGTCTCATTTTAGCATCTGCATACATTGAATAGATTTTTATTTTTTCCTTGTCACACTGAAAAGCTCCTTTTTTACTGGAGAATTGATTTGGGGCGGGGAATATATCAGAACAGAGCTACAATAGTGAACTGGACTAACCATCAAACTTCACCGCAGTGTCACGTGCTTTTCAGCTGCATCTTGTTCCTTTTTTACTTTGGGAATGAACAATTCTGGGAGACCCCCTGGGGGGCCCATATCTTTCTCTTGGTGATACTGCTCTGCACTGGAGTGTTGCTGGTGGTACATATGTTACCCTGTTTCTGATCCTGTGTTGCCTAAGGAAATATAATATTTTTTTTCCAAAGGAGAAGAAATCATGATTTAACTAGAAATTATTTGGTTAGGAATCCATTTTCCCTTTAAAAATCCCCCACAATGTATGCAGACAAAATGTCATCAGCCTCAGACAAGTGCTAAATTGCCAAAATGGATTTTTTTTTAACATTTTTTTTTTTGTCAGTTTGTAGAGTATAGTCAGGAGCTGATTTTCACCCTTGATGGGATTCAGACCTGCTTGGGGTGAGCTCATATGAAATAGAAATAATCTACTTCCCATTGCTGCTTGCAGAATAACCTAACCCCTTTGGGGATTTTATTTTTCAGATCCCTTTTTCCAAAACGCCCATCCTTGGATGACCGCCCTGGGCGTGGTCATGGTCACTGTGGTTGCTCTCCTTATTGTCGCTGTTTATCTATTTAAAATTAAAGGTATCATCCTGGTGAGGTGTTTGGGGAAGGGGGCTGGGTGGCTGTCCTATTCAGCCACCTCTGGTTTTTACAAAGTGGGTTTGAGAAATGCCGGGATGGTCCCAGAGTCTTGTCTTGGTGTCTCGGACACACATATGGTGCCAGGGGACTTAAAGACCCAGGGATTTAATTTCTGGCAAGAGAAGAAAGGTTGTTTCCCCAACAAAAAGGCTAGCAAAGAAGGAAGTGGGCATTAAAGCAGCATGAGCCAGCCAGCTGTTCCTCCACCCCAGCTGAGGGTGGCTTCTGCCTGCAGAAACGGAGCAATAATGTGCCTGGCCCTGCAAAAAAACCCTGGCACTTCTGGGGGCCTGGCAGGGCTTCCTCTCCTCTGAAAGACCCCTCTGGGCGTAAATAATACAGAGGAATATAGAAAACTGAAATCCTCTATTTCTTACCAAAAGGAGATGGGTGGGTCTTGCAGGCACTTCCAGACTCCCCGGCCTTTCTGCTTTGCAAGTTGCTGTAACTCCTGCTGTGGTTTAATCAGTGCTCTTTGGAAGGGATGATTTTTTACGATTATTTACACTTCTTTCTTTCCTTCATAGGAAAGCATGAGAAGAAAATAGGTAAGCTTTACTTCCCATTTTTCCAGAAACACGAGAATTCCCTCAAATGGAAGAATTCATGGGGCACATTTCTGGGGGATGTGGGGAGGGAAATGGTTCTGCTAGCAGCTATAGAAAATTATGAAATGAGTTTGTGAAATTAGTTTATGAAATGATGAAATTATGAAATAATGTAATTTTAAGGAACATCATTGCAGAACCAAAGAAAGCATGAACAGCTGTTGTAGCAACAGTAAACTTTGCTTTTCAAAGGGCTCTCAAGGTTCTTCCCCAAAGCTGGAGGAAGCTTTGGGGTAGCACATTTCATTTTGCAGGGGGCTCAGCTTTGTCTCAGCACTAAAAGAATGCAGGAGTGGGATGGCTAGGTAGCACTAAAGGTGAAATTTACCCCCATGCTCCTCCCTTGTCAATACAAACCTGCCCCTTCACTGCTGCCCTGGACCTGGAGCACTTGCTCAGGTCTTCAGAAACACAGTGCTGGCCTCTGCCTGAGGTGGGTTCAGGGAGGGTGGGCAAGATCTCCAAAAGTCTTGAGGAGCTCCTGGGCTGAAGCTTTTCCATCATGAGCATTTTCAGCCTCCTCCTCACTCCAACAAGTGTATTGAGGAAAAAGGAACTGGCTTTGGTGGTGATGCTCTGTTCTGGTTTTGCTTTTCAGTGATGCAAGAGGCAGCACTGCGTAAGTCTCACTCCCCATCTTCCTGGTGAAATCCTCTGTGAAAACTTTCAGACTCTTTTATTCATCCTCTCATTCTGTCTGAATGTTCTTTTTAGGCACTTTTCTTCCCCCTCCCTTACCCCCTGATAATGTGAAAATTCACTCTGAAAAGTCATTAGGATTTTTTCCCTGAGTGGCTGTCAATGCTTTTTAACACTCTCATTTTAATTTAAGTAGTGAAACAGTACTGAAAAGTTATTGATTTTAGAGGAAGATTACAGAAACCTGAGCTATGGAGAATTTTCTTATAAAAACATAGATTGTTTGATTACCAAGAAATTAAAAACAAAACCAAAAACACTTGAAGAGGGCATATATTTTTGTTTGTTTGCTTGCTTGTAGCTCATAGAAATGCCAAAAAACAGCCCTTTGGCTATTAAAAATGAGCTCTTGCTCAACGCAGAAGGAAATAAATGATGGGGAAAATAAACACAGGTCAGCTCACTCAGGAATCATGAGCATCCTTGCAATCAGAGTATAAATTAGCACATCTGCCCCCTTCATCACAGCCTTTCCTCACCTGTGTGGTCCTTCAGCTGGGGTCCCAGGGAAGGGACAGTGTCAGATAGTAACTTGTGTGTTCCTCTTTGTTGTTCAGGGAACCGTGATGCAGAAATTGGTGAGTCTCCCTCTCTTTCTTACAAAGGAGTTTTTACAGAGTCTGTATAGGGTGGTGGGTATTTTTTCATTTTCACTTCTAAAGTGTGAAGTAAACCAAAAAGTGGTTGGGGAATAGGGGCAAAAGGAGAGACTGAATTTGAGAATCAAAAGATTAAAGATCATTGAAGATGGTGTCTGGGGTTGGGGATAGATGACTGCAGCGGTGGCACCAGCAGGGTGAGAGTGCCCTGCGATGGGTCCCCTTGTAGGTGAGGGACCTCCCAGAAACCTCTTCCTGCCCCAGATTTGAGCAGGACAACCTGCACCATCACCTGCAGAGCAGAGCTCTGGGCTGGGGGTGGGAGAGGGCCTTGCATTACCAAGCATTGGCAGAAACCCCCCTTCCTGCATGTGCAGGCGGTTACGGGAGAGGTTATATCCAAATCAATATCCTGCAACTCATTTGTGCTATTTTATCTTCTTTTTAAGAGAAGCAAGCTGAAGAACTTGGTGAGTATTGTTCCTCTTCCTGCATGGGTAACTTTTTAGTTGGGCCATTTCCTCATCTGGGTTTTGCATGTATGCCCTGGTTTTGGTTTTCCTTTTGGGAAAGGAAGAGCTAGCAAATACTGAACTCATTTCAGAATGAAATGAACTATTTCCCTTTTGCTCTCTATGTGTTTTTTAAGCTATTCCCTGTAATCCTTCTGTACTAAGAAGAAAATTCTTTCAGTTTTCAAAGGAAGGGCAAATAGACCATAAATACATGTCTGAACCAGGACAGGCAGTGTGATTGTATTTGTAGAAAATGGGTGGAGCCCTTTCATATAGCTAGACATTGAAGTTTTGAAGCTACATGTTGTGAGATGACTTTCACAAATATAGCAACAATTCAGAAAATGTGCAGCTACTCTGGCAGATCATTATTCTGAGCTAATCCAGTTCAAGTGTGTTCAGATTACCTCTCATCTGTGGTTTTTAATTTTTTTTTTTTAAGCATGGAGAAGATATGCAGTGCCTATAGAAGAAGGTAATTAAAGTTTGGCCTTTCAGGGTGCTGAATCATCTTCCCTGCTTTAGTTTCCCTTCCTGGTCCCCTCCCACAGTAATGCTGGTGGGACCAGGGATGCTTCTGCTAACCCTCATTTTACAGGAGGAAGTGTAATGCTCAGACCCCTTGTTAATTTGGTGCATGCCCAAGTTTCAGGAAAAACTGGAGAGTCCTGAGCCTCAGTGCTGGCCATGTTTTAGAGACATGGGGACTTCTTCAGTGTGGTTGTCTGCTGACTATCCTCTTTGCTCTCTGCTTGATGTCATCTCTCTGCTTTATTTTCCTGTTCCTTGCATTGATATTGTTACCTTGTGCATCTTCCCATGCCACAGGCTGCCAGCTATCACTTGTGCACTTTTTCTTCTTCCTTATGCAGCCCCAGCAAAAATCCCTCCTGGCGTGAGCTCTGCCCTGACATGTTCACTCCCTCTCTCCTGCAGTGAAGGTGGTTCTGGATCCAGACACAGCCCACTGTGACCTTGTCCTGTCTGATGACTGTAAAAGTGTGAAACGAGAAGACACGCGGCAGGACATCCCTGACATCCCTGAGAGATTTAACCCATGGCGCTGTGTGCTGGGCTGTGAAGGCTTCACCTCGGGAAGATACTACTGGGAGGTGGAGGCAGTGGATGGAGGAGGATGGACTGTGGGGGTCTCTAGGGCAGATGTGAAAAGGAAGGGCGAGATTGAGTTTAAACCAGAGGAGGGTATCTGGGCAGTGGGACAGTGGGCAGGGCATTTCCAAGCTCTCACATTCCCTAATCGCACTCTCCTTCCTGAAATCCAGACTCCCAAGAGGATCCGGGTCTCTCTGGATTATGAAGAGGGACGGGTAGCATTTTTCAGTGTTGATGAGAGAATTCCCATCTTCACATTTCCACTGGCATCATTTGAGGGGATAAGAGTCCACCCTTGGGTCTGGCTGGGTCCTGGGACATGGCTCAAAATGTGGCCCTGATGAAGGGGAGGGAGTAAGAGAGGGCTTTTTTAGGGGACCTCAGGAATTTAGACCCACAGAAGGATTTAGTTTGGAAGGAACTTGCGGAGGTTTCTGTTGCAACCACCTGCTCACAGCATGGCTAACCTCAAAGCTGCCGTAGGTGTCTTTGGACCTTGTTCAGCTGAAAAATGTAGGATCTCCAAGGGTACAGATCTCGTTACCTCTATGGGCCTCTGTCCCAGTGCTGCACCTCTCTCAAGGGGAAGAATTAACCCTTTAAGTCTGGTCAGAGTTTCCCCATTTGCAACTTGTGACTGTTGCTGTTCATCATTCCCTACCTCTTGAACAACGCTTCCACTGAAAAGACGCTCCTGCAACAGGGATCGCTTTTAAAATGTACAAAATAAAGTTACTTCAGTGGCATTTGTCTGTATGTGTGTCAGTACCAAATGTCTGTGTCTGAGGCGTTGTCTCTACCTCCTTTTAGCCTGGGGGGAGTTGCAGGCACTTTTGAGAAAATGGTTCACTGCATCCTGCAGGAGCCAGCAAAGGCATGTCAGTGGGATCAGTCCATGGCTGTACTTGTCCCTGTGCCTGCCTGTAGCATAACCCCAGGTGACAAGCTCATCTGTGACCTGGAGACATCTAACACTTGGAGATGGATCCTGCCTTTGATCGCTCACTCTGGGGGAGGAAAAGCTACTTTTGCTTACAGTGCCAAGGAGCCTGGATCAGGCTCAGAATGTGCCATGTGGGCTGAAATGAGGCTGGAGAAACCAAAAATTTGTATGAAGAAGGGTGTCTCATATGTTTTTGGGCAATTCCATATTATTTTTGCTGTAGTGGAAATTGCCATCTGCAAGGGGAGGATAGAAGCATGTGCTGCTTCTGCGGTCTGGCGCACTTTTGCACCAGATCCTTGTCCTGGTTTCAGCTGGGATGGAGTTAATTTTCTTCCTAGTAGCTGGTATAGTGCTGTGTTTTGGATTTAACATGAGAATAATGTTGATAACACACTGATGCTTTAGTTGTTGTTAACTAGTGCTCACACTAGTCAAGGACTTTTCAGCTCCTCATGCCCTGCCAGGTGCACAAGAAGCTGGGAGGGGGCACAGCCGGGACAGCTGACCCAAACTGGCCAAAGGGATATTCCATAGCATATGACCTCCCACTCAGTGTATAAACTGGGGGGTGGTGTTCATTGCTCAGGGACTGTCTGGGCAGCAGGCAGCAAGTGGTGAGCAGTTGCATGTGTGTCACTTGGTTTGTATATTCTTTTATCATTATTATTTTCTCTTCCTCTGCTATCCTATTACAGAATCACAGAATGGTGGGGGCTGGAAGGGACCTCTGGAGATCCCCTCGTCCAGCCCCCTGCATGAGCAGCACACCCAGAGCAGGGGGCACAGGACCGTGTCCAGGCGGGGTATGAATGTCTCCAGGGAAGGAGACTCCACAGCCTCTCTGGGCAGCCTGGGCCGCTGCTCTGGCACCCCCACAGCAAAGGAGTTTTTCCTCATATTTCAGTGGAACTTCCCATGTTCCAACTTCTGCCCNTGGCCTCCCTCGCCCTGCTGCCCACACTCCTTTTCATGCAGCCCAGGACACCGCTGCCCTTCTTGGCCCCGAGGGCCCAGCGCTGGCTCAGGGGCACTGGCTGCCCACCAGCACTGCCAGGGCCTTCTCAGCAGAGCCGCTTCCCAGCAGGGCAGCCCCAGCCTGTGCTGGTGCCGGGGGCTGTTCCTCCCCAGGGGCAGCACCTTGCTCTTGCTCCTGTTGAATCCCATGAGGTTCCCCTCGGCCCAGCTCTCCAGCCTGTCCAGGTCTCACTGCATGGCAGCACAGCCTGTCTTTATCTCAACCTATGGTTTTTACTTGTTTTTTTTTCCAATTCTCTCCACCATCCCACAGTGGCAGGGCGGGGAGGGTGAGCGAAAAGCTGTGTGGTGCTTAGTTGCTGACTGGGGTTAAACCATGACAATCCTCCATTCAACTGATGTCCAGCAAGCATGGACCTTCCCAAGGGAAGGCTTCATCATTACTGCTGAATTTATGGGCTTCTCAGAAATGAAAGAGGATGCACTTGCATGTGTGCCAGGTTCATGCTCAGCCCAGGGCAGCTCCATCCTCCCACCATGGAGGAGCCTGAAGAGAACAGCTCAGAGATGCTACTGGGGCTTTCACCTTTCTCTCCAGGCCTGCCCAGCCCCCAGGAGTAATGCTCCTTGCCATGCACAAGCCCACATAATGCAGAAGATGCCAGATCTGTGAGGCTTGCAGTAGCTGAAGGGCTTGTTGAAGGACCCAGTGACAGAGCACTCCAAAGCCCTCTTTGAAGTGCCACAGGTCTACAGGGATAGGCGGCATGAGGGTGGCCCCTGCTGCTAGGGCTCTAGAGAGTGGTTAGACATTCATGTCTCTAACGAAGGCTGGTGGGAAGGTGAAGATACAGACCCTGTTTTCTGCACAGGAGGAGCACTGTGCTACTCAAGCCAGGGGCAATGCAGTTGTTTCTATGACCCTCAGGCACCATCGCCTCATGATCTACTTCTATTTCCCAGAGTCACATATGGTGTTGGTGAGGTGCTAAAGGAAGTGGGAAACAGCCTGGATCACCTTGCTCCCTCCAAACACCCACTCAAAACAGTCTGTGAGTGAAATCAAGGTTGGGGCAACAACCTCATGGGAGATCCACCCCTGGGGTGTGGGAACAGGCTCTGGAGCAGGGGAAGAATCTGATGGGCTAGACAAAAGGGTGAACCTAGGACAGAAATGAAAGAGTGCATTGCAAATGTGGGGCAAAAGCACTGTCACTAGCAGGATAGCTGATGTAATCCTCCTCTCCCTCTTGCCTTGACCTGAGGGAAGCAGGTTCAGCAAGGAGACACTGTCCCTGCTCCTTTGCTCTCCTCAGCTGGATGTCAGGACCCCAGGATCTCTCCTGGCCTTTTCCTCACTGCTCATAACCAGCCATGGGAAGAGTGTGCCTGCAGATGACTCCTGACCTGTGCACCCCTTTCCTCTGGTACAGCGTGCTCCTTCCCCTTCAGTAAGGCTTGTCACAGTGGACTGCTTGGGTCTTCTGCTCCTTCTCCTTCAGGGAGTGAAGCAGGTGGGGTTAAGGATGTGAGATGTGTTCAACTGATTCATGTCAATATAAAACTATACTAGGGCCGCATAGTAAAATGTGACCCCTCACTATATATATATATATAATCTTTTAACCATTTTGTCAGCCTTTGTATAACCCCAGTGTTAAGCAGGAACAGATGGTATTTATGTAGTTCCTATTTTGCTAAGCCCAAAAACTGTGTATAAGCAATTTGTTACATGTCTTGGCTAAAAGGGAGGTGTCTGTTGCGTTTTATTGCTGAATTCCCTTAAGAAAAGGGGGGAACTGAGAAAAGGGGTTAAGAAAATCCTAGTAGATAAGATGTTCAAAGACGTGTTAACTGTCTTAATGGATGGAATGTTGACTGGGGTTTGTTGAGCATTGTGTAGGCTAACAGGGGGGCGGGAAAATCTTGTGGCTCCTCATGGGGGAAGGTTCCAGACACTCGCCTCAGGAACTGGCGGGAAGAGCCCCTGACGACTGAGGCTGCTCGAGGGCACACAGCTGCTGGGCGAACCAAGGTGTAACCAGTGCGGCAGTCTGGGTGAGAGCCAAGGGGCAGCTGCGCCTGCACGGGGACGAGGGGTCACTTAGAGGTGACGAGGAAGAGTCATCGGCCTTCATCCCTGTGACCCCCGTGACCACCACCAGAAAGGACTGCGCAAGCCCAGTCGGGAGGAGTTTTTGGGAACTAATTTAAATACGAGGTGAGGATAGGTCATGCATATGTATGGAACTCATTTGTATATGTAGTACCTGACTGTATAAATTTGAAGTGAGTTGCCACACCAAGCACGCGTCGTGGTAGAGCAGAGAGTCCCGGCGTGCCCAGCGCTGTTTGCTTGCCTCTATTCATTTAATAAATTGTAAACTTTAATTGGAATCACGTTTGGGACTGAATCATTTATCACAAGGACATTCTGAAGGTTCCAGGGTGTCCTAGAGTGTTCATCCACTTGGAAAAGGGAGACTGAGGGGCAAAAGCAATGATAAGGGCTGTGGGTTGGGAACATGGGGCTGTGGCATGGAAGACCGACTGGTGGTGTCTTGGGGGATGCTGTAGGTCCAGGGTGAGGGTAAAAGTAGTGCTGTGGAGGAGGGGAAACCACATGCAGGCTTAATCCCTGGGATCCTATGAGAAGGCCTGGGTTATGTTTGCTCTCTCCCTTCCTATCCCCCTGCTTTCTGTTGGAAATCACTGATGCAGAGCCAAAGAACAGCCCTCCAAGTTCTGTCTCTGTTGCTTCCTCCAGCCCTCTTACTAGAAGCTGGACTAAAAAATGCCCCTGCAGCAAGTAGGCTGAGGGTGAGAGAGAGGCTGGGAGAGGACGCAGGAGGGATAGCTGACCCCAATGGACCAGAGGGCTATTCCATACCATGTAGCGTCATGCTCGGCAATAAAACTTAGGGGAGCGGGGGAGGTTTTTCCAAGGTAGCATTGCTCAAGGACTGGCTGGGCATCGATCTGCTGGTAGGTGGTAGTGAGTGAATGCTTTTGCATCATACTTTTTTCTTTCTCTCTCTCTTTCCTTCACTCATTAAACTGTCTTTATCTTGACCTGCAAAGGTGGTTGTTTTTTTTTTCTCACTTTGGCTTTTCCAGTTGTCTCCCCCATCCCACTCTAGAAGCAGTGGGCAAGTGGCTGGTGGGCGTTTAACTGATGGCTGGGGTTGACCCACCACAATCCACAGAATGGAAAACCAGTAGAAAACCAGTATCTCCCCTCCTCTGTAGCATCTCCCCTTGCAGCTCTTGAGTGACCCTCCAGCCCTGCAGTCCAAGATGCTCTGCAGTGACCTATGGGCCAGGGAAGTGGTGACAACTTGGCTGCACAGACAGCAGGAAGAATTGCAAAACTGAGCTCCTTCCTCTGCCTCTAATCTCTTTGCCTGGTCTGTGCTGTGGCTTCTCCCACATATGTTAAAGCTGCCTCTCAGCTCTCCAGAAGAACCATCCCTGTTTTTCCTGGCAAGCCAGAAAGGATCCCTCATCTGCATCACAAACAACTAGCTGAGGTAATGTGCAGGAACGGTTTCTCACGGGTATGCCAACTAGGACATGGTTCCCAGGTTGAGGTGCCTCAAGGATTGAAGCCCAGAGAGTGCTGAGAAAGAGCTGCCTTGCAACAGAGGAAGGGGCAGACATTTGTGCAAGGGATCCTTTTCCTGGGATGTAAAAAGGTGTGATTTGGCGGGGGGGAGAGAGGGAGAGCATGCAAGGGGTCCTCCTGGGTGCAACCCTCCCTCTTTTACTGTGCAGAAGCAAGAAATTATGGAGCTGGTTGAGACTTTTCCAAGGAGATAGTGGTGTGGCAGTGCAGTTAAAGTGAGGGCAGTGCTTAAGGACAGGAGATGGGTTTGTATGCTCAGGAAGCTGCAGCTCCCATCCCACAGCTGTGCGTGCTGATAGAGGGCCTGGACAGCCCCACCACTAGCGCTGTTGCCAGAGCAGCACCCAGTCCTTGAGCAGGAGGGAGTCAAAGCAGCAGGAGAGTAAATGCTGGAGGGTCCACAGGTGAGTCCCAGGAAAGCGGCGTCCATCAGGGGCTGGGCACTTGGGGTAGCCATGTCTGTGCATGGGAAGCTCTTTTCACACGATTCATGCTCCTACCTTGTGAACCCAAATCAAGCAGAGGGCTCAGTTGGAGTTGGATAAGAGCATACTCAGAGAGCCTCTTCCAGCACACAGCTTTTGTGGGCTGGGGTGGGTGTAGGTATGAGGGGACATGAACACCGCGGAGTCACTGCTTTTGCAGTGATGAGGACAGCAGTGCCACCCTGGTGGAGGAGGCACTGCTGTGTGGAGGTGTGTGAATCAGGTTCTCCATCCCATGGAGGAGGATGAGGTGAGCAAAAGGGCAGAGATGGTGTCTCCTTGCTGAGCCTGCTGCCCTCCAAGGACTAGATGACGGGGTGGTGCTGGCAATAGGTGTACTACTCACCTCTCCCTTCCATCCTCCCAGGGAGGGCTCCCAGAGGGTCTGGTGGGGGATGCCAGCTCTGTTGTGAATGGTGCTTGCGCAGGAAGAAAGGTGACATGTAGGTGCCTGTGCCCATGCCTCTCGGCTCTCCCCTCCAGGCCATGCGGGTCCTTGCCCTGCTCCTGCTCATCCTCCTGGCCCTGCTGCCCGCAGCCGGCACTACAGACCCAGGCCAGCCCTGCCCATCAGAGATGAACAAGGTCAAGGACCTCCTGGAGGTGAACTGCACAGGGCAGGCTCTCAGTGCGGTGCCCCAAGACCTGCCCGCGGACACGGGCATCCTGCTGCTCAGTGGCAACCACCTGGCATCCCTCTCCACCGCTGCCTTCCTGCCCCTTACCCAGCTGCAGGACCTCGACCTGGCTGACAACGGGCTGGTGGCTCTGCACACCGGGCCCCCACTGCCGTCCCTGAGGGAGCTGACCCTCTCCCGCAATGCGCTGGGGGCCCTGCCCACCCTGCAGGGCCTGCCTGCGCTCACCCACCTGGCCATGGCCCACAACAGCCTGGTGACACTGGTCCCAGGGGCTTTCAGCACTGTGCCATGGCTGCAGGACCTGGACCTGCGAGGGAACCAGCTGCAGACGCTGCCCCAGGAGGCCTTTGCAGGGCTGAGGGCACTCAAGTACTTGGACCTTTCAGACAACCTCCTGGAGGAGCTCCCCCAGGAGCTGCTGCAGGATCTGAAAAATCTGGAGACCCTCTGGCTCTCAGGGAACCGCCTGCGGACCCTGCCCACCAAATTCTTCCCTGAGGGGCACTTCTTTGCGTACGTCTTCCTCACTGAGAACCCCTGGCATTGTGACTGCAACCTGCGCTACCTGCGGGCCTGGATCCGTCAGAACCCTGACAGTGTCTACCAGCCAGAGCGGGGCCTGGAGAAGACGAAGGTGGAGGTCGCCCCTGAGAAGGTGCTGTGTGACAGCCCCCCTGAGCATTGGCGAAAGCCCATCATCCACTTCAAGCCTGACTGCAGCAATGTGGGGGATGCAGATGAGGAGGAAGAGGATGAATACTATGATGAGGAAGAAACGATGGAGAAAGCTACCATGATCACCTTCTCCCCACATCCATCCATCCCCAAAGAGCACACTACAATGCCCCATGCTGTCACCTGGCCTCCCCTTGCTACCACAAAACCTCCCCTCAGCACCCCTTGTAGCTACACCCTTGCCCCAAGCACTTCACTTGCAATGCCTGCAAGCACCAGAGCTCCCAGAACCACCACTCCTGCACCAGCTAGTCCCACCATCCCATCCACACAGACTCCTAGCACTGCTCCCACCAGCACCCACCACAGATCCACCACCCTTGTCTCCACCACCTCACTGCCAACCACTATGAGCACCAGACTTCCCAGCATCAGCAGCCATCCCCAAACCACCCTCGCTGCCAGCACTACCAACACCTATGCCACTCTCAAGGTGTCCACTGGCACATTTTCCACCGCTTCCACAGTAGTGCCTTCTACTGCTATGCTAGAGGCCTCTTCCATTGCCAGATCTTCATCTCCTCCTCTGACATCGACCACACCTGTGGTCTCCACCACCATGCTCTCCACTCATGTCCCAACACTGCCAGCTCCCCTGAACACCACTCGCTTCACCCAGCCTCCACCTTCCCCTCCACCTGCACCTCTCCCCCTCTGCCCATGCTCCACCCCAGGACTGGCCGTACCTATGCTGTTCTCACGGGCAGGTGGGGAGGGTTCGAAGTGGGGGCAGTGGGTGCTGAGGCATTGCTGCCTATTGCACTGGGTGCTCTACCTGGCCTCCTTGGCTTTGCTGGTCCTGACTGTGTTGGCTCTAGCAGGCTGGCTGGCGTGGTTGTGTCTGGTGGGACGGCTCTCCTGGCACAAGTCCCTGCAGACCCAAGAGGTGCAGTATCCACTGCTGAGGCGGAGGGAGTTGACAGGAAGCCCTGTGAAGCCTCTCAGCAGCTTCAAAAGCCCCCTCCAGCGTCCCATGTTCTGTACCATCAAGGAAGTAGAGTTGTGCCCTGAGATCAGTTACTGCACGATTAAAGACCTGGGGATACAGCGCAGTCCTCCTGCAAGTTCCTCCTTTTGCACCACGAAGGAGCTGTGGGTCCACCACAGTCCTCCAAATACCTCATTCAAGACTTTCTTCAAGAAGATGATGGTCACAAACCTCAACTCCCTGAGGACCCCTTCTGCTTACAGCCTGGACAGAGGTGTCAAGGCCATCGGTGATGTCAGAGTGAAATGTGCTGGCAACACTTTGTAAATGCTTCTGTACTTCAGAGAAAGAGATGGAGGGGTGTGGTTCTGCTTCACATACCCTTGTTTTACAATGGAAAGTTCTGCTTGCCCAGGGGGAAGCCATCCAGCTCCTTCCCCTAGTATTACTCTCATGCACTCTGAGGTTTCTAGATTTGAAATAATTACTTGGGTACTTAGCAGGGGAAAAGATGTCCTAAACTGGTCAGTGATAGTTTGGGGCTTGCACTGCCTGGTTTCAGGGTGAGTGTGGGAAAGCAGAGCTTACTTTGTACTCTGTCTCCCAACTGCTTCTGTTTGAATGATGCACATAAAGATGCGCTATGCTTTCAACTCAGTGCCAGGTTGTTAATCACAGAATAAATATTCTCTTTGCTTGATTTTCAAATGGGTGCTAGTTTCATTTCATTGGACCTCCCATAGTCGTGGCAGGGTACAGTGAATGACAAAATTGTCTTCAGTACTTGGAATAGTGAAGATAGAGAGGAAAAGTCCACTTACACCCAGCTTCCTGGCTTTTGCCCCAAATGTATGATCCTTCACTGTGGGCTTGGATCACGTGGGAAAAGCATCCCACTGCATGTCCCACTGTCATGTAATAAGTTCAGGAACAGTAGGTGTCGATGCCTCTAAATGATCCATCATGGGATGGCTGGAAATGGGGGAGGAGTGCTGGAGGCTTTAGAGGGCAACAGATGTGACTTGTAAGGAATCACACTAGGACAAGATGTCCAGAGGCTGGCCAAGCTTTGTGACTACCTGTGCAGAAGTCATCCAAACATTTTGGGAGGTGTGAGAAGGAGACAGAGGTTGTCTTTGGCAGGGGTCAAATGGCAGGCCCCAGCACTGGTGCACAAATGCAGCGACTAGATCATATGAATCACTTTTGCAGTTTCAAATGCTGTTCTAGTTCTTACGGTCCCAAATGTATCATCCAGCTACTGTGGGTCAGCAGGCCTTCTGCCGGATTAATTGGTCCACAGAAGGGTGTGTGTGCCTGTGCTTGGCCAGCTGGGGTGAGCAGCCTTCTATGCAAGTGTGTCTGCTAGTCAAGCTCATGTGTGCTAGTGCATGTATGGACACACAAGTTCTGCATTTGTAAGCAAGCATTTATCTGTGGGTTTATATTGTTCTCTGACCCCACCATACTCTCTCCCTCTTTCATGGGACAACAGAAACAGCCCCAGAGACCCTGGATTTGACCCAGAATCCCTCTGAACAACTCTAGAGATGACTGCAACAGCCCAAGAGACCTCAGATATCCTCAGAGCATCCAAGGGATACTTCAGTTTGAACAGTTTCTTCATGTTGTGGGTTTTTTTCCTTTATCAGATATTTTACTACATCTTGGGACATTTTTCAGCCCCTTCTGGTCTTATATCACAATGTTGGTGATTAAGGATGCCTTTTCTTGTTTTGTAACAGTCCTGTTTCTCACATTCTTGTGCTTAGGCTCTGGTGGGGCAGCATGCTTCAGCTCTCACCTCTCCAGGATCTTTGATTTCCTTTTGACACTTCTCCCACAATGTCATGGCATCCAAGTTAGGCCATCAAGCTCTGAATGGCTGGAGAATTGGGCAGGTAAAAAGTGGCGTGAAGGTCAGGACCTAGTGGTTAATGGATCATACTCCTCTTGGATGCTGGTAACATGCAGAGTACCACACGGGGCTGTGCTGGAAACTCTTCTATTTAACATCTTTATCATGTAGGAGGTGACTGAGTGTGCTTTTATCGTGTTGGCAGATGGCACCAGGTTGGGAGGGATCAGTTCATATGCTTCCAACAAGACTACTGTTCAGGGAGTATCATTCACCCTAGAGAAATGGGTTGGCAGAAACCTGAGGAAAGTTAACAAGGACATCACAAAGTCCTGTACCTTGGAGGGAAGACCACAACAGTGCTGATGGGGGACACACTGGCTGGGGAGCAGAGCTACAGAAAAGGACCTGTGTGTCTTGGTTGACAGAAAGGTGAACAAGATCCAGCAGTGCACCCTGGCAGCAGAGAGAGAGCGACAAAAGCCTGGGCTGGGTTAACAGAAGCATAGTCATTAGACCAAGGGAAGTGATTATCCCCCTCTGCTCAGCACTCATTAGACCACATCTAAAATACTGTTTTGGGGAGCCATGAAAACCTGCAACCCTCCCCTACAGATCCCAAGACCCTCAATTCCCTCCCCAAAGGTACCACTGGTACCCCAATATCTCCCAGAATCCCCATTACCTCTGCCTCTCCCTGCAAGATCCTCCCTAGGATTCTCCCACCTCTCCACACAGCAAGCACTCCAGGAAGCCAAGACCTCCCAGAACCACCTAGGAACCCCAAAGTCCCAGGACCTCCCAGTGCCCCCATCTACTCCAAAACCCTGACACCCCTGGGACTCTTCTATTCCTTCAAGATCCCCCATGCACTTCAAGATGTCTCTCAATCCTGAGACACACATGCACCTTCCCCCATGCCCAATGAACGCAGGCACCAAGAGGCCCAGTGCCTTCCACCTACTGCTCCCCAGGGGACCCAGGAATCCAGGCAATCCTGGTCCCCACCACCACCCATCCACAACACTCAGGCTGTTGGTCTCCTGCTCTCCTCCTGTTCCTTGCGAGAAGCACCTGGATGTCTGTGCTCCCCAGCAGAAACAACAAGACCCAGATGGACAGTTTAGGAGCCCACTTTTATTCAACCCAAGTTTGGGGGGAAACTGGGGGATCCCCAGCTCCCAGTGGAGGGGTCAGGGCAGGGGAGTGAGTATTTCTGGAGGCACAGGGGTGCAGTGTGGGGAGTCTTTCTGTCCTACGGGGTTCCCACAGTCTAGGGCATGTACTCTGGGGGTGGGGCGTTGTTGGAAACCACAGGAGAAATCCATTGTGGGGAAGGGATCTGGGGGTGATTTTGTCCCATAGAGGTGCCCATAAATGCTACCTGGGGATCCCAGTATGGGGTGCAGAGCTTTTAAGCTCTCCTAAGTATTACTGGGGGTGTCAGGTGATCTCAAGGGGTCCTCAAGGCAGTTGGGGCCACGCAAGGCGGGGGGTATGGTGAGGACACAAACCTGGAGGTCAGTATAGGCATGGGGCAAGGTGCCCCGGGTGATCCAGCGCCGGGTGCCCGGCTGGTAGGCATGGATCAAGTGGGTCTCCCGGTAGGTCTCATGACTGTACCCTCCCAGTACAAGCAGCTCCCCCCCCAGCACAGCTGCACTCCCAACTACATGGGCATGGGGCAGGGGGCTGAGGAGGACCCAGATGTCCAGCTTGGGGCTGTAGACCTCAAAGGCCAGCTGGTCCTTGTAGCCAGTCTGCCCATCCCGCTGGCACAGCCCCCCAGCCACATAGAGCTGCCCACCTGCCTCTTCCATGATGTGCCCAGCTCGCTGACCATTCATGGGGGCCAGGAGCGTGGCAGGTGCACCTGGGATGTAGCGCAGCATGGCTGCCTGACACTGGCATGCCTCATCACACCCCCCTGACACGTAGAGGGCACCATCCAAGGCACATGCCGCGTGCCCGCACAGAGCCATCGGCAGGGGCTGGCAACTCCTGGGCAAGGAGAGAGGGAGGGGGTGAAGGGCAGGTTAATCAGGGCTGCCCCGTGGTCACCGCCTGTCCAGGAGTTCCCCAGTGAGCCATGGCTCCATTGACTGCTCAGCAGTTAACCTGGCCAACACCCAATGAGCCCCAGTGGGTAGCATTAGCTAACACATAATGCCTATGTTGATGCCATGTGATGGATCATGAGGCTAATGATGACCCAAGGGACATCACTGTTCAACACTTTGTAGACCCCAAAAGACACCATTGGTCAACCCACAGTGAACTCCCTAATGGACAATATTGGCCAACACTGAACAGAGCACCCAATGAGCATAGCTGGAAGATGTTTAAATGATTTGTCTCATTGGTAGATGGCCAACAGACCCTTAGAGAATACTATTGGCCAAAACCTCATTTGCCACCCAGTAGGCATCATTGGCCAACACCCAATGACCTCCAAGGGACACAGTTGCTCAACACCCAGTAGACATCTCTCAAAGGCCACTGTAGACCCATTCTTCACCGAAGGCTCAGTGACCCAAAGACCGCTCAGTGGGCACCACTGGCCATGCAAGGGGCTGCTGGGCAGAGGAAAGCAGGTGTCCATGGGGAGTGGTCTCACCTCCAGGTGTCATTGGTCAGGTCATAGCACTCCACAGTGTCTGTGCAGTAGAGCTCCCCCGAGCTGCCCCCCAGGGCATAGATGAAATCCCCAAGTGCCACAGCGGCAAAGTAGCTCCGCCCACAGGTCATGCTGGCCAGGCGCTCCCAGGAATCGTCCATAGGCTGATACCTGGGTTTGAGAGGTAAAGGGGCAAGAGACTACCTGTTACCTACAGTGCTATGAGGTGATGTTGGCACTGCTGAGGGCAACACACCTACACCCAGCCAATCCCATAATGCCTCGGGGCCACATGGTCCCCTTGCACAGGAATATCCCCTCCTCTGGGGAATACCAAACCCATAATGCCCTGAGGCATCTCCAGAAAGGAGCCTTCCTGCCCTACCCCCAAAGAGCCTGTAACATCCCAGAGTGGAAGGGCACCTCCCAGTCCTACACCCAACCAGTCCCAGAATGCCTTGAGGCCACTTGACCAACTGCAACGCCACAATGTCTTGGGTCCATGGGGCAGCTCTAGCTCCACCAATACCTCCTCTGACCCCACAATGTCCTGGTGCCACTTGGCACCTCTAGGACCTCCATAGCCCTCACCTGTAGACACTGGCCAGGGTGTCATGGACCCCATAGTAGCGCTTTCCACCCAGGACGTAGAGGATGTTGCCCACTACAGCTACAGCATGGCGGAAGCGTGGGCCATCAGGAAAGTTCCCCAGTGGCCGCCACTCCACCTGCTTCACCAGCCCCACAGCACTGAGGTAGCGGTGGGCAAACCAGAGGTGTCTGCTGGGCTTCCGGGCCGCCAGGTTGGCTGTCAGTTTTTCTCCACCACAAACCACCAGCACTTCTTGCAAGGAACGCACCCGGCATGGCAGCTGGGCCATGGGGGCCAAACTTGCTACCACAAGCTCGCGGAGGATCTTTGGGTCAGCTGCCCCTGCAGTCACTGATGCGACCTTCTTCAGTTCCTGGCCGGACATGAGGGCAAAGCGAACAGATGACAGAACTTCCTTGGCTAGATCCTCTTGGACATCTCCATTGGCCATAAGCCACCGGGATGCTGCTTCCAAAGCCTCCAGTTCATGGAGGACATTGAGACCGTCAGAGCGGAGGAGGCGGATGAGAAGGTGTGCAGGAAGATCCAGGAAGGCTGGTGTGGCCACCACACTGGGGAAGGTGGCCAGGATGTAGTCCTCTGCTATGCGGCCCACCTGGGCCAGCCCATAAGCCACAGCAAAGGCCAGCACATCCAGGCCAGTTTCTGGGGTCAGGCCATGGGTGAAGACATCCAGGCAGAGGGTGAGGAGCCCCCAGGCCTGGTAGCGCAGGGAGGTCTCGGCTGCCTCCAGGACTGCAGGCCATGGCCCTGCCACAGCCCCTGTGTAGGCGAAGGAGAGGAGGAGGCGCAGCTCAGCTGCGGACAGCCCCGTGGCCAGCGGGGCAGCAGGGTCGTGGGTGGCCTCCCGCATGGGGCAAGTGAAGAGGGCACGGAAGAAATCACAGGAGCAGCTCAGGGCCAGGCGCTGGACTAGGGGGAAGGAGGAAGAACAGTGGGGGCAGCACGGGGCCCTTTGCACCACGCAGCCCTCTGGGAAGCCAGGTGTCTTGGCCCCCCCAAACCCCCAGCTCTCTTGAGTGGACTAGCCCTGCAGGCACCACTACCTCCTCATCCCCCCTGGAACCTCAGCCCCCAGCATCTCTGCCAGGGGACCCAGCTGTCCCAGCGTGCCCTGCCCTCTCCCCAGCCCCTCCTGGGGGACCCCCATTCCCGGCTCACCTGGGATGACCTCGTCTCCTGTCCGGAGCTGGAGGTCGCAGCCCAGGCCGCTGGCGTGGAGCTGCTCCATGGCTTTTAGTGTCTCCCACTGCTCCTCCAGGGGCTTGGAACTCCCCTCATGGGGGTCACTCTCCAGTTGTGGGGCACAGGCAGCCACCACCCGGGGGGCCCCCAAGGCCCGGGCAGCCTCTTCTACCTCCTTCTCCCTGCCATGGGGCACAGTTCCCCCATAGGCAAAGGCCAGAACGGCCCGCCAGCCCCATAGCGTGGCCCCAGGTGGCAGGGGGACATGGGGTGGAGGGCCCTGGCGCAGCTCTCTGGTCCTGCCCTCCAGGAAGCGGAGGAAGAAAGAGCTGATGGAGGCCAGGACCACGGCATGGGCCACATCACCCTCCGGGCCCACGGCCACGTCCACCAGCTGTCCTGCAATGCGCAGGCGGTCGGCCGTGGCCAGGAAGTGTCCGGCGTGGGCCCCGTCCCGCAGGCTCCACCAGGCTGGGGCTGGCCCCTCTGCAACCCACATCTTGCCTGTGGGAACACACAGAGCCAGGGGGGTCAGGGTGCTGTCTCCATAGCCAGACCCCCTGGCCCATGGCTGGAGTCCTGGACAGAGGATCCTGCTACTGGCACTGCCCCATAGTGAAAGCCACTGAGTCAATCGCCAAAGCCTCTACCCATAGCTAAGGCCACCAGCAACTGTTACTATCCCATAGCTGAATTTAATGCCCCTTGGCAAAACTGCAACCCAATAGGTGGGACCAATGGGCCACGTCGCTGCCCCATAGCTGAGGCTGAGACAGATGAGGGCATCTGCCTCACTGCTGAACCCTCAGGATGAAGCTACTGACCCACAGCCAATGCTGCTGCCACAGCTGAGAGCCACAGCCCCATAGCTCAGTCCGCTGTCACCCATCAAACCCTCCACCCTATAGCAGAAGCCACTAAGCCCTTCCCCAACCATTGCCCCATCGTGGAAACTACTGGTGCTCTAACAGCAGCAAAGCTGCTGCTCCCCAGAACAGCTCCCCAGCGAAGCCACCTGTCCCACCCGTTTGGCATGCAGCAGCAACTGCTATGCGCTGCCTGTGGTGTGCTGCACTGCCTGTCGCGATGCATTGCACTGCAAGTTGCATGTGACATTGCATGTCGTGTGCCCTCTTCCACTGCTCACTGTCGGGGTGCGCCGAGCCTTGCGCGGCATGCTGTGTCACACCGTGGTGTGCTGCATGCTGTTGCCNTGGCACCTCACGTGTTGCTCGCTGTTTGCATGGTGTCGCGTGTCCTTGCTCGGGCCACACGGTTTGCAGCCCAGCATGAGGGGTGCCGTATGCTGTGTCCTGCATTGCTGCGCGGCATGCCGTGCTGTGCCATGCACTCGTACCCCCTTACCGCCTGCTGCCACTCCAGGAAGCTCCTGTGACTCCCCAGGAATGTGCCTGGATAATTATAGCCCAGACAGGACACGTGGCCGTGGCTGAGAGCTGGGAGAGGGAGGTCTGAGGCACTGGAGCCCTGGGACAGGGCAGTGGGGACACCCAGGTTCCCTGAGGACAGCAGCAGGGTGGATGGAAGCTGCCAGGAGTTTTTTCGCCTCTCAGGCAGCAGGAGGGTGCAGGCAGGTAAACCCCAGGTTACCCTGGGCAGGTCCTGTTGGGGGTCTCTGGCCCATCAGACCTCCCCCAAACCTTGCTCACCTCCAGAAGCTAGGGTGAAACAGGGCCCCCCTCAAAAGTCCTTGGGTGGGAGAGAACCACCCAAGGAACCCTAACCCCTGCTCTCCCACCCCCATAGGGGGTGGCACTCCCCCCTGCCCCCCTCATCGTGCTCCTGAACTAGATCCCAGTTCCACTGACCCCTCCACCGAAGAGCTGGGCGTTCCCCAGCCATGGTGCCAGCAAGCACTTGAAGACACCGGTCCCTTGGCCCATCCCCAAGCACCCCTAGGACCAACCTGCGCCCCCCCAGGACCCCCACCTGCCTACAGACAGCACATACCAGGGAGCAGCACAGCCTGCCATGGCTATAACCGTGTCCCCCCCATGTTGCTCTGCCCCCTCCTCTGCTGTCTCTGGTTCCCCTATTGCCTGTCCCTGCCCCTCACACCTCCCTGTGCTCCCCTACCCCACATCCCTGCTTCCCCTAGTACCCATATTCTCTATTAACTCATATCCCTGTCACCAAATGTTCTGTCCCTGTGCCTTCATATTCCCATGTGTCTGGTTGAATTCTGTGTCCCCAGAGATGACGATTTCGCAGCCTTTCCCTTTGCCGGCACTCACCTACCCCAACTGTGAGACACTTTCCCCTTCTATCTAGTTAGAATTTCCCCTTCTGCAACTTGTGCATGTTATTTCTCATCCTTTACTGAGCACCTGAGTCTGCCTTTTCTGTAACCATTGAGTTGTAAAAAAAAATATTACATCAGCCCTTGACCTTCTTTCCTCCAGGCTGAAGGATGCAGTTCTCCTCGCCTCTCCTTGTGCATCCTGTGTCTCAACCCTCTGACACCTTCCCAGTGGCTCTGCGAGACGTGCTTCAGTTTGCACACAGGAAATTGAACTGGACACAGCCCTGAGCAAC
>VZTV01116123.1:131-15386 GCA_013400875.1 Anhinga rufa
GAGCTCCGTCTGCTGCCGTTGGTGGGAGAGAGCAAAGAGCCAGATGCCCCAGCCTCTGCTGCCGGGGCTCGGGGACCTGCTCCCGCCCCAGGGGAGCGGGTGGCGAGACCCCCGTTGGGTGCCCCCCAGCCCCGACCCTCCCACCACCGGGAACCAGGGCCCGGCCGGCTCTGGCGGACACCAGCACCTCGCCATCCCCTCGCCACCCCGCCATGGTGACCGCCACGGGCAGCCCCAGCGCCGGGCACGACGGCGGCGAGCTCTGTCCCGACAGGGTGCTGTCACGCACCTCGGGGCCCGTCCCACCAGCAGCCCCCCAGGGACACCCCTGGGCACCGAGAGAGCCGGCCCAACTCCGCAGTGCGGCGGCGCGCCCAGCCCGCCAGCCCGCCGGCTGCCGTGGCGCAAGGGTGGCGATGCCGAAGCCACAGGGCGAAGGGCTCCGCGTGACTTCGGCGTCCAGAAGGATCCCCACGGAGCTCTGCCGAGGGGGAACCCTGGGGCACCCCAGCCTGTGGCACCAGAGCAAAACCCACGCGCCAAGAGGCGGCGGCGGCAGCACCCGGCGGCCAAGGGCCGAGCAAGGAGGCTCACCGAAACGCAGCTGAAGTTAGCCGGAGCGGGTGCCTCGAGCGTCGCCCTTCCTGATGGCCACCGCATCACCACCGCATCAACGGCCCCGGTGTGCTGCGACGTCCCACCCCGCCCGGCTAACGGGGGCTCGGAGCGCTGAGCCTGCCCGAGAGGGGGGAAACCTCCGAGGCGGCACACACGGCGGCGCTGGGAGGGGTGCTCAGCCACGCCGGGAGCGCAGCCCCTCGGCTCACTGTGCCCTTCCCGTGCCTTCATCTCCCTGCTGAAATGCAAACTAGGAAAGAGGCTTTTCCCACCTGAAAAGAAAAACCCTGAACTGGCTGCTTGGGAAATGTGCGGGTGGGACATGGCAGCCATCGGGAAAAAAAAAGGTTGTTTAAAAATAAAAGTCATAAAACCTAAGAAATGTATTAAGCTTGATGGTTCCTTAGGAAAAAAATGATAGTTTTTTCGATGGGCTGCTGGTTTTTCACCCCAAAGCTTCGTTTTCCCAGCAACACCCCAGCCGGCTCATCTCGCACCACTGGGTGGGCAGAGACCGGTGTGCGCTCATTGCAGGAGTGAGCCCCCCCACCTCGCAGTCCACCGAGCCCCGAAATCAGCTTCCCACCACAGGGGAGGTGAGTCCCCTCCCCTCCCCTCCCCTTCCCTTCTCCCCTATATCAAGCGCTGGCTCTTAAGTGCATTAAGCGCGTCCAGGCCCCTGCGGCCCCCGGCCACCTGCGCTCCCCAGCCCCTCGGGGCAGGGGCTGCCGTCCCCCCGCGGGGTCCCCAGCCGGCCGCTCTCCGCAGCGCAGCTCCCAGCCCGGGGACGCAGAAAAGCAGGTCCCTACGGCAGATTTACCAGAGAAGTTTAGCCGGACGTGCGGACAAGCGGACGGACAGACACCGCCCCGCAGCCTCCCTGTCCCACTGCTTTGCATTTCCAACCTCTTTCCCTAATTATTCCACCGCTGCTGGGAGTCATCTCAGTCTCCCCTCGCCGGCACGCTCTGATTTATCTCTCAGCCAGGCTAACAGCTCCCTCCACCCCCTTCTCCTCGGGGAATTCAATTTTCATTCATTTTTCTGCTTTGCCAGATTGCTCCAGCCCCCTCTGCCCGGCTCCGGATCACTCATGGCAGCGGCCAGCGGGCAGAGGGAGGTACGCGAAGGCGCCGAGCCTTCACCCCGGGGAAGCATCGTGCTGCCGGGGGAGCTGCCGCCGCAAGCCTCCGCTAAAAAACCAAACCATCAGCATCTTCCTCCCTGCTGGCTCTTGGCTCGCCGCATCTTCCCAGCAGAGCCTTCATCCCTTCCCCACTGTTGCAGTACTGCTTTGTCCCCCTCCATCCTTCCCGCTGCCCATCCGTTCCTCGCGTCGGTGGGTTTTTGGTCTCTTTTGGGTTTGTTTTCCCCAGCGCACCCTGGTACGCCGGAGTACAGGGAGGAGAGGGTGGCTGAGGTGGGCACGAGCTACTGGCCCAGCAAACCTCCTTTGTGCCGCCCAAGGTGCTGCCGGGCCCTGGTGGTGCCCGAGGAGGGAGGGTTATATGTGATGGGTGTGAAATTTCCCCACACACACCAGGTTTTCTCCTCCTCCCAAAGCTAGAACAGGGCTAAGGATCAATGGTGACCAGCCTGCTAAAGCATAAAATGTCTCAGTTTTCAGAGGGCTGTATTTCCAGAGCAGTTTTGGGGGGGGCTCTGGCCCCACACATGTGCCCCACTCCCTCCTCCACATCACCCGACCCCCCTGCGGCCCTGCAGCGGATGGAGACACCAGCACCACGACGCAACGACGCAAAACCCGCAGACAAGTGGGGATGGTGCTCCCGCACCTTCCCTGCCGGGGTTAATTGATAATAAAAGAGCAGGTAAACCCTAGAGCCTTCGCCGAGACCCGGAGCCAGCCTTCCCTCGTGCGCCCCCAGCCCCGGGCACACGGGAACTGGGGCTGCCGAGGGCACCGCGTCACTCGTGGGGATGTCGGTGCATCGTTCCCAGGGGTGTTTCAAGGTGGAATTGGGGGTGCGAGGAAAACCCACACCCTGCCCATGCCTGGGGGGGTGTGAGCGCAGCTGAGTCCCCCATCAGCAAAGCCCGAGGGGGCTTGGAGGTGCCGGGGAGCTCAGCCGAGAGCCTGGCTTCATAGTACCCGCGCAGTGAGTTTGCCAGGTCTCAGCCCAGCTCCCAGAGTGCCCTCTCTTGATGAAACCAGCTCCCCCAGCCCGAGGCGGGGACATCCTTACGGAGCCAAAGCTGCCATAGCCATCCTTCAGCGTGGGGCCACCCCCCCTCCGGGCAGCGCCGGCTGCGGCCCCCCCCGAGCCCCCTGTGTGCGCGGCCTGCCAGCAGCCCCCCACCGCTCCCCGCTTCTTAATTACCCCAATAATTACCCGTGACCCCATCCCACGTACACCCCCATCGCTGGGGGCGGCTTGGGGAGACGACAAGCACGGCGAGACCCAGGTACTCACCAGCAGCCGGAGGAAGCCTCTCCCCTCGCAGGCACCGCCGGACGGGGCATTGCTAATTGTGATTGAAAATTAATCGACGTTAAGCGAACCCCCCCGGTGATTTTATGGCCCGAGCGCAGGCAGAGGGGGGGATGCCGGTAGAGAAAGGCTCTCGCCCGCGCCGAGGAGGGAAAGGGAAGAGGGGTGAGGCGGGAGGGAGCAAGTGCCGAAGGGGTGGGAGGGGGGCTGGGTGTGCGGGGGGCGCAGGGGGCCGGCCACCGGCCTCGTGGAAAATTAAATTGCACTTGAGGGTAAATTGTATTAGGGAATAGCGGCCGCCTCGCGCCAGCCTGCGGCCATTTGGGTAATTAGCCCAGGGGACGCCCCAGCTTGCCACGGTGCTGGGAAGGGGTAACCCCCATGGGGGAGGTCACCCCGGGGGGCTTGGAGAGGGCCCCCCACCCATGAGCGCGGCCACGGCACAGCTTGATGCTACCCCTGTGCCAGGGCTTGGGTGGGGCCCTGCCCCGAAGCCACCGTCCTGGGGGGGGACGGTGTGGGGGGACGCTCCCCGGGCAGGACTGAGCCCGGCGGCAGCCTCCTGCCTGCACTGCTGCCTGCACCAGGGGTCCCCAGGTGCCGGGGGGGGCACGCCCCGGTGCCACAGCCCGGGAGAGCTGGGGTCGGGAGGATTGGGACCGCACCAAACAGGATTACGGAAAGTCAATTTACTGGACTCTCTTTTTCCTGCGCGCACGGCAGCTTTAGCTCCCCGGCCCTGTAAATCTCCGCAGCGGGCCTGTCGGGGATGCTAATCTGGGCAGCCCTGCCCGCAGCCGCCTGCTCACCCCCTCCCGGCAGCTCCCTCTTCCCCTGCCCCAGCACCCCCTCATCCCCTGCACCCTCCTGCTGCACCCCCGCGACGCACCCACCTACCGCATGCCCCCTAACGCCCCCCCAGCACATCCCCACGAAAATATTTTGGGGCCAGGGGTAAGAGCCGGCAGCCCCTCATCGAGAGCCCTCGGTCCCACCCAGGGGAGCAGCTGGTGGGGAGGGGGCGCACCGGGGGTTATTGATGTTGGGGATAAACCCCCCGGGGAAATCAAGGAGAAGGAGGTAGCGGGGCTGCAGCGATGAGACCTTCCCCATCCATCACCCGGCAGCGGGCAGGAGCGGCACCTGGCTGGGGGGACACAGCCCCCCCCCTCCATGCCAGGATGAGGCCGCTGAGGACCCGGCTAAGGAACGTGGGCAAGGCCAAGTGGGCCAGCGGTGGCAGGGCAGGGGTGCCAGCCCCACATCCCGTGGAGGTGTGACCATGCACAGACACCAAAGAATAAGGAAAGATGGAGCAAGACAATTTATTTCAAGGGCAGGTGAGGGAAGAAAGGCCAGAGGAGCCCGGCTTCTGGCGCCTGGGCAGCAGCGGAGCCAGCCACCCTCCCTCCCCATCCCACTGGCCCTCACCTCCCACCTGGGCAAAGTGAAGATATCAAGAAAAAGGCTCCAAATCGGATTGACACTCCCCCTCCCCCTTAATAAAGTTTATTATCGGCCGGGCTCTAATCCTTTTAAATCCTCCGCGTGGGGGGAAGGGCCGGGATTAGGGGAGGGCAGCGTAATCCCAATGAATTTGTTACAGGGGGATTTAGGCAGCGCCGGGAGAGCAGATGGCCCCAGCCCCGGCCCTGGAAAACAACCATTTTCCTTAATGATTCCTAACAAGGATAAAAGGGCAGAGAGAATCGGGGACAGGCACAGGGGGCCTGCGCCCACGGAGGTCCCGGTCCCCGGGGGGTGTGGGGACGCTTGCGCGTGTCTCCATGCCCCAGACCACAGGCACAGCCAGCACCGAACTGCAGCTCTGTGGCTCGTGCCAATTTTTTTTTCGGCAGCTTCCCATCCCCTCCAGGCTCCCTCCCCATCACCCCACTCGAGCACAAGCCACGGGCCACCCCAGCCACGGGGACGCGCTGGGTGCACGGGGCGCAGCCGGCCACGGGTGCATCCAGAAGCAGAAAGCAGGGGAAAATGTACAATAATAACAATTAAAAATATTTGAAGGATTTAAACCAAGGCAGTGCTCTTCCTGGGATGACAGGGGAGGCTGGAACGGGGACAGCTGGCGCTGGGGGGACGGCGGGGAGGGGAGACGCTGCCCCGGTGTGCCCACGCGGCAGGGACCAGCCGACACAACGGGGCTGGCGTCGGCGAAAATAATTTATTCCACTAAGACAAGCAGAGAGTGAGCGACAGCGCGGGGAGGGGGGCGAGGAAAGGCGGGGGGATCCAGTCCACATCTCAAAGGGACACACACACAAAATGCAGCTGAACCCATGAGTGCCACCCCCTGCTCAGTAGTGCCCACTTTTTGGGGGGCTAAACCCCCACCTTCCCGGCCCCACTAGTGGTTTGACCCCAAAGGACTGCTCCCCAGCATAGGACCGGGCTTCCCAGTTTGAAACCAGCCCAGTGCCAGGCAGCTCCCAGGGCAGCTGGGTGCCGAGACACAAACTGCTGTTGGCGTCCCAGCTCCCACGCACCCGAAACCGTGGCACCACAGCCTGCGAGGGGGATGCTCCAACACCTCCTTCCCCCCCAAAAGAGCCCTCCACCCTCCACCCCAGGCGAGGCGAGCACTGTCAGTGAGGGTTCCTGGGGGGGATGCACCAAACCCCTTCCTGCTGGGGGACAAAAAGCTGTCCCGGGGGTGCCCCAGCTCAGCAGCCCACCCACCCACCCTGGGGGCAACCCCTCGGCCCCCGCAACCGCGCTCAGGCCACGGGGAAGCCGGGACGGCCTTTCCGGGCGCGGGTGCGGAGACGGAAGAAGGTGTACATGCCCAGGAGGCACATGGAGGAGATGAAGTAGAGGGCGACACAGAGGCTGATGTCCAGGCGGGAGAAGCCCAAGCCGAGCACCCGCAGCCAGGGGCTCTTCCGCACGCCCTCTCCAGCCTCCTCCTCCCGGACCAGGACACCGGGAACCCGCTGGTGCTCCCGGCCCGCCACATCCCGGGGCAGGGCAATGGTGTCCCGCTTGCTGAGCCGCCGGCGCCGGCCGGCTGCCGCTCGCAGCGCCTGGCTCTTGAAGTGCTGCTCGCTGAAGGAGTCCAGGTCCACGATGTCCTCGCCCACCTCCCGCAGCTTGGGGTTCAGCCGCACAATGCTGGGGCGCCGCAGCTCGGGGGAGCCCGGTCGCCCTGGAGCTCTCGTCTCGCCCTCCATCTCCTTTTCTTCCTCTTCCTCCTCCTTCTCCCTCTTCTCTCGCGGGCCCTCGGTGCCCAGCCTGGCGCCCATCCCCTCCCCAGCCATGGGGATGGGGTCGGCCTCGGCATAGTCCATGTAGATGTTGTCCGGGGAGAAGTGTGCCTTGAGGAAGGTGAGCACGGCCGGCTCGTCCCAGGCGTGCACCCCCCGCTCCTCCTTGTGGCACTGGGGGCACATGTCCGGCGGAGGCCACTGCAGCTTGGGGAACTTGGGGTCCTCCGTGTCACCTCCTGCAGGGAGCGGAGCCAGCAAGGGGGTTAGAGGGGACAGGCGACGCAGCTCTCCCCCTGTACCGGTATAAACAACCTGGAGCATCCAGCAGCTGGGGACAGGGACATTTGGAGGAGCCCTCTCGGGAGGAGGGGTCCTCCGAGGGCACACGGGGGCTTTGGGAAGCTCCCTGCAGGGAGCGCGTAAGACCCAACTGCATCTCCAGGGCAATCTGATGCTGCGCGACCAGCTGCTGTCCCCTGTGATTGATGGGGGACGATGACAACGGGATGTCCCTACCGCTGCACCCTAATGCAGCCATTTGCCAGCTCCATCCAGGAGGAGGGATGCTCCTCCACCTCCCCTCCCCTTTTCCCTTGGGAAGCCGCCCTGGCTCCCCTCCCTGTAGCCCCCCTTACCCGCCAGGCGAGCGTTGACCTCGTTGTGGTGGGACCAGAGCCAGAAGACGGCCTCCTCCCGGCCTGCCACCTGGTCCATGGACTTGGCCGCCATGGCCTCGAAGTGCTGGGCACACTCCTGGCAGCCGAAGAAGTGGCGGATGTAGCAGCGCATGGTGCTCAGCACCTCCAGCGGCAGCTCTGGGGGGAGGCGGAGGATAGAGGGGGGCGGGAGGGTGAGTCCAGACCCCGCAGTGCCACCACCACGGTCCCACAGCCAGGGTAGCAGCTCTGCACCCCGACTCTGCGGCTCTTGCCCTCCCTGCAGACCTGCCTCGGGGCAAGACAAGCCTTTGCCCGCAGGCAGCGTCCCTGCCCGTGCCACAGCCCATCCAGACACCCCTTCCTGAGCCCGCTCGGGGATGCCAATACCTTTGTCGGGGCCACTCTGGGCAGCCTGGACAGTCAGCAGGTGGAAGACGGTCCAGAGCCCGCAGGGATAGCCACGGAAGTGGGGTTCGCTGCCCTGGCAGCCCACCCAGGTCACATTGGTGGGGAGCATGGCAGGGTGGGAGGCCTGAAGGACAGACAGACCATGATGGAGCTGGCAGATAATGCCGGGTGGGGGGGAAGGGGTGAGGAGAGGAGAGCGGGGCCCGGGGTCCCCACGGGTGCCTTACATCTTTGTTATTCTTCATGGCCTCCTTCAAGACGCTGCGGGGCAGCTCAGGCTCCGTCCAGTTCCTCAGCCAGCCATCCAGGGACTGCAGGTAGGTCTGCACGCAGGGGCGCCCGGGGAAGTACTGCAGGGGGGGAGACAGGGGTGAGGAAACCCAGACCTGCCCCGGGAGCAGCAGGGCAGCCTGCCGGCACCCCCAGCTCGCCGGGACGGGCACTGGGCAGCACCAGCATCCTCTGTGGCAGCACGGGTCCCAGCAAGGTTTCGGTGCCCGGTCCCGAGGGGCTGGGGGCCGCAGCGCGTCCCCCCCACAGTGGTGAGGCACCTGCATGCATGTTCAGGCTCTGAACCATAGCCCCGTCTGAGGGAGGCAAAAAGCCACTCTGACCATAAGTCAACGCAAAGCCGATTAGCAGCAGCACTTTAAAACCACAGGTGCTCTGGGGAAAGGGGGCAGCCTGCCAGCGCGTGCCACTGATAGACAAGACAGACAGAGGGACTGACCCACAGGGAGGATGAGACCGGCAGCGCACAGGAAAAGCGACAAAGAAGCAGAAGGAAGGAGCGTTTTGCTAAGTCTGAGCTGTTCTCCCTGGGCCTGTGGGGAATCACAGAGAATTCTCCTGTGAATTTGGGGCTTTCATCTGCAACCTGACATTTCTGCTCTAAAACAGATCCTGCGCACCCCCAGCTCCTTCAGCAGGAGGCTTTGCCACGCAATTCCCTGCCTTCCAGGCACCACTTCTTTCCATTTTAGGGTTTTCCCCCTCCGTCCTTGCCTACCTCCCTCTTGGGAACGCAACAGTTAAGGCTGGGACCTGCTGGCTGAGCTCCCCCAGCCCGAGCCCTGCCGGGCTGGCAGCAATCCTGGGGACGCTGCTCCGTCCCGTGGACGAGTGCGGCAATGGCAGCGCCGGCTCGGCACCCTTGGGGAAGCACCGGCACCCGCCACCCACCGCCCCAGTGCCTCCTGCCCGCGGCGGGGACGCAGCTTTGCCTCCTCGCCAGGTCCGGTGCTATGGCTCGTCCTTGGCCAGTGAGGAGGTTTGCAGGAAGAATTAAAAGCTGATCAAATAAAACCGCTGCTGCTCCCCACCACACCGCCAAGTGCTTACCCTTGGCCAGGGAGCGGGTGCGATGGGGGATTTATCTCCCTAACCCTGTGGTTCTCATTAAAGGGAGAAATCGTGAGGGCGATAGCTGGGGGCAAGCAGAGGAAGAGCCACATGAAGATCTAAGCTGAAGACTTCAGATTTGTTGCACCAGTGGCTCACGTTCAGAGCTCTTTGCTGGGGGCGAGCAGGCAGGGGTGGGAGCAGGGGGTGTCTCACACATCCGTGAGGGCTACGCAAGGTCCAAACTGAGCACGAGACCCTGGGTGATAAAGCAGGGAGCAAAGAGGGCAGGCGTGGCTGGGTGCGGGTCTGACAAGGAACCTGGGCTGGGACAGGGACAGGGCTCCTGCAACCCCAGTGGTGGAAACCTCAGCCAAACGCAGCGCTCCATGGCACCAGGAAATTAAACTGCCCTGCTCCTGCTGGCTCAAAGCTCCTACACACTTCAATTTCACCAAACCCAACGGGGGGGGGNATTAGGCTTTTCCAGAGCCTGACACAGAGCGGGAGTCCCTTTCCTGGATGATCAAAAGGAGCCTGCAGAGCTCAGCTACCCAAGCCGATCATCCGAGTCAGGCGATCAGAGTTACAAACCCCTCTGATCACCTCTGCCACCCCAGCGGGTGACAGCGTCTCTTCTGAAAAGACCTACTACCAACGCACCACCGCCTGCAAGCACTGAGCCTGCTCTGCCCACTGATCCCTGCACCCCCCAGCTCTCATCTGAAACTCTCCAGCACCTGCTTTTGGCCACTGGCTCCCGTCGGGACTCTGGGCTGGGTGCTCCGGGGGAATGGGGACAGCCCTGCGCTGTATCAAGCACTGGGATGCAGGGCTCACATCGAGTGCTGGGGACAGTCTGCACCCTGCATTTGCATTTCACCTTATGAATAGCTATGGGGAGGCACAGACGGTTCCCCTATCAGCACTGAAAGCTCCTCACCTTCACCAGTACGGCCACGTAGCACTTGAAGGCGGCCAGCTGGGCTCCCGACAGCACGGCGGCGCGGGCAGCCTCCACCCGCAGCGAGTAGTGCAGCGTGGACTCCAGGTCGGCCGTGTACACCTTGGAGCTGGGGAGGGCAGCGCAACACGATGGTCTATCAGCCCATTAATCTGCACCCCCAGGGACCCAGCCACGATTTGGGGTTTTTCTCAGGGGAAAGGCATGGTCCCGGCCCGTTGCCCACCCGTGGCCATGGCACCTCCTCCCCACACCAGCCCCAGCCTCCCGCAGCCCCCAAAATGATGAAGGCGGGGTGGTCTGACCGGTCGGCACGCTTCAGCTGGGACACGTTGGTCTCATTGGAAGTGCCGATGGTTGTGTTCAGCTTGTAGGAGCCACGGGTGACACCCGAGAGCGTGCGCAGGTAGTAGGTGTAGAAGGAGCGTGCCTCCATGTGCCTGCAAGGAAGGAGAAGCCGTGAGCAAGACTCTCTTCCTTCCCAAACAGCCCTCAGCCCCACAGAGAAAGCAAAGGAGATCAAAGGCTTAGTCAGACCGGCAACTTGGACCTAGGGAATGAGCATAGGGTGGTCTGTACGCTCCACCTGCCCCAGCAGTGGGTATCTTGGCACACAACCCGGCGCACAGCTGAGCCGCAGGCAGCCATGCCATGCCGATTCCAGGCAGATGTGGCGGAGGGATGGCTCGGTCACAAGCCATCTTCCCTTCTGCCAGCCCCTGGCAGCCCCGTTCGGTGTCTACCAGCAGCCTCCTGCCCCCACCCCAGCCTGCCTGACCCAGTCACCGTCTCCTTCCTAATGAGCTTTCCCACAATTAGAAAGGAAAGCCGATGGGGCACAAGCCTGGCACCCTGCTGGGGTCCCCAGGCCCACCCCGCCACGTCCCACACTCACACGGGCAGGCGGGAGAAGGAGCCGTTGCGGAGGACCAGGTAGCCAGAGGGGAAGGTGGTGACGCCAAACTTCTTCACAAGCTCCTCCTCACTGCTCAGCACCCTCCTCACTGCCACATTCTCATACTGCAGCATGTCCAGTGCCACCTGCAAGCCCAGCGGCCCCAGGGTCAGGCAGGGGGGTGACAGGACCCCCAGCCCCACCAGGGGTGCAGCAGGGCTATTTAGCACCCTGTAAAGCACTTCATGCCTGCAGAGCTATGTGCAAGCCAACAAGTGAGGCTGCTGGGAGAGAACTTCCCTGCCAAAGGCACCCAGGAATTATCTGGCACCAGGGACATGAGCTTCAAGAGAAATGAGGGATAAATGCAGCTGTACCCACCTCTCTGCCCACAAAGGAGTCGCTCTTCTCAAAGATCAGCGCCAGGTACCGGTCCTTGTTCCTCTGGAAGAAGCTACGAACCTCCTCTGCACTGCAAGAGAGAAGAGGATGGCAGTGGGTGCCCCAGCATCAGCCAGATGCTCTGCCCTCCTGCCCCAAAGGAGCTCATCCCTCATCCCCGGGGACTCAGCAGGGGATACTGGTGCGGGTTCAGCCCACCAAGCGGGCAATTACTCCCCACTGAAGTTTCCAGCCCAATTTTCTGCTCCGGTTCACAGGCTTTGAGAAAACCCGCTGGGGTCAGCCAAAGAGGCAGAAACAAAGCACAGGCAGGGCAGGGCAGGAGGGAGCTGCACGCTTGCCCAGGGGAAAAAACAGCAACGAACTTGAACCAGGGCTGGTGTTTTTTTGGCTAGGACACGGAGGCACCAGAGACCTGAAGCACGTGCTCAGCTTGACCATCGCTTTGGGAAAGCCAAATGCTCTCCCCGGGACAGCGGAGCAACCACCTGCGTATGGCAAAGACAACTCAGAATCCCAACAAATTTGTACCGAATCAAGAAAACCTTCTCTCAGGGCAGGAAAAAGCTGCTAACAGCAGCAGCCTCACTCAGCACGGCATGGCACTGCCACATCCCCAGCCCAGGCACCACTTGCTCTAATTAAGGCTGATGAGCAGGTTCATTAGGAGATGTAACAACATGGCCCGTCTCATCCGGGCCACGTAAATGGCTCGAGCCTAGCCAGGTCATCTGTGTCTCCCTGGGATGCAGGTGACGCAGCAGCTGCTCCATGCTCATTTTTGGCTGAGGATTTCCCCAGAAACCTGCCCTCCGTAGGGTGAAGGCCACCAGAGCCACCCCATCATCACGCTGCCCCTACCTTGCTGGCTCTAGAGGAGGACAGGCGGGTGGCCAGGCATCCTGGCTCTGCTCAAGGTTGGTGATGATAACATGGCGCAGGTCCTCAATGGTGGCACTGGGATCTGAAAGGGGACAGGATGCCAAGGGGTAAGTCCTGGCGAAGCCGGTCCCATGGGCTGAGCCGAGGGGAGCCGTTCTGAGCTGCCTCCTCAGGATCCCCGAGGTCCCAACGCATGGCAGGTGCAGGCAGCAAGGCCATTTGCACCCGGGGTAAAAACACCCCGTGGCTCTGAATACTCACTGGTAATCCTTATCCCATCCTCTGCCTTCTTGCTAAAAGCTCTGAAGAACTGAAATGGAAAAAAAAATACACATGGGGAAACTGGAGTGAGTGTTTGGAGTGGGACAGGGAGGCAGTGCAGCCCAGCAGGCAGAGGCTCCCCCCGGGACCAGCTCTGCCTCAGTTTCCCCATGATGTTACAGCACTCCAACCAACACCAGCCACCACAGAGGGAGCTCCTGGCCGTGTCCCCATCTTGCAGGGCATCCCTGGAGGGGAGAGACGCAGGCTTGGGCTGGGAGCCATGCCTAGTTGAGGGCTGAGCGCTGGTAGGCAGTGGGGCAGGCATCTCCAGGGGTCCCAGGGAGGCAGCCGGGACCTTCCTGGTCCTGCAAACTGCTCTCTCCCTGCTCTAGAGCTCTCACAAAGCAGAAGGGCTTTTTCTCTCCACTCCTGGCCTCCCACAGTGGCTCCAGTGCCCACGGTACAGCCAGAGCAGCAGAACCAGGTTGCGTCAGACAGGTGTTTGCTTTGCAGGCTGGGCTGGGAGCGTGGGCTGTTTGCAAAAGGTGTTTGGCAGGGACAGGAGATGCAAAGCAAGTGACTTCTTGGCACTGCCACATCAGCATGCCTCCCTGCCCCAGGAGGTGTTTTGGTCAATGTCCCACGAGCAGCGGGTGCTCAGGCAGTGGGTGCTGGGTGAGACACCAGGGCAGGGCTGGGGCACAAGCCAACCTGCCTGGCAAACCCCCAAATCTGACCCCACCTTGGGCTGAGCCTATAAGCTGGGACTGACGGCATGTCTTATCCCGCCCTGTTCCGTCTCAAGGCGACCCTGGCTTTCACTGCCTGCACCTGGAGTACTTCGGCTTTAATGCTTACGTTGGAACGAGGCTCTGTTTGCAATAAGAAATGCTGCACAATGGCATATTGAAACAGCTAAGGAGCCTGGCACGGGCCCAGGAGGAGGGATGGCACCTCGCCAGCTGCCACAGGAGGCTCTCAGGAGAGCCCCATCCAGCCTCCCGCAGCATCCCTGTGCCCTCCTCCAAAACCCACACCTGCAACCGCTCTCTGTCCTCCAGCAGCGCTTCCAATTCAGGTTTTGGAATCTCCCCTGTCCTAGGGGAGATCTGGCCTCTACGTTTCACCATGAAGCAGCATTTTGGTTTTCCCTCTCCTTGTTGCTACATCACCCAGCAGTTGCACTCGGTACAGCCCGGCCGCAGCTATGTTTTGGGGAAGGGTGAAACGGCTCTAGCCTGCAAAGCCCCAAAGGGAATATTTTGGTGCAATAGCACTGTTGATCTGATTAAGCAAGACAGGGACAGGCCAAAAGGCAAAGCACAGTAAAACCTTGCAAGTGCCCGGTGCACGCAGCCCTTACCTTCAGCGTGGGGAAGCCGGTTATCCCAAAATCGATGCACACTTGCTGGTTGGCCTCGTCGGCACAGTCGATGGCCGCCAGCATCACTGCAGGCCTCCACTCTGTGGGGACAGAGGATGCAGTCAGCACAGCCCCTCTGCAGCCCTGAAAACTGCCCTGCTCCCCCACAGCCGCTGCGGAGGCGGCAGGGATCTCCCGCTGTGCTGGCAGCTCCTCCTGCCCCAAAATCACAGTTCGCCCCTCGCAGGAGACCAACCGATGATTTCTGAGCCCCAAATACCCGAAGCCACGGTCCATGCTGGTGTTTGATGCCCTACTTTTTGGGTGTCAGGAGCACGGGGAAAGCCGTGAGAGGCGGCACCAGGCTTTGCACGCCCTGTCCTCGCTGGCTGGCGTTGGGAGTGCAGGCAGCTCTGCCCGCGGCTGCCTGCCTGTCTGGTTCTGCCTGCCCAGCCTCTGCCCTGGCGGGAAGAGGCCGCGGGAAAAGGGAACGGATGGTTAACCATGGCTGGGGGAGAGCAAGGACGTGGGCTCCAGCTTGTCTCACCCCAGAACAAGGACATGTTTGATAACTGAAAGGGAACAACCCAAAACCAGTAGCCGGGGCACTGCGGTGGAGGCTGCCCAGGTGCCTGCCGAGCACCCGCTCCCCCTCTGTGAGTCTCCACCACCTCCCCGGGGAAGACCAGCAGGTCCCTGGGGTAAAACAGAGACGGGGGCACAGAGGCATTTCACGCAGTAGGCTCTGAAAGCCAGCTGCAAAATGGAGATAAAAAGCCCTGAAATGGCTTCTGTTTAGCGTAAAGGACACAAGCTGGAGAACGCTCGGTCTCTCCTTTGAGCGTGATGGGGAGGGATGCAGTGCCGGCACACGGACGGAGCCTGCGCCACACCAGGCGGGAGCCTGCCAGAGATGGGGACCCACTGGGACCACCCTGCGTCGCCGGTGACGGGGCAGACGAGCCGCTTCCTGCCGCCCCAGCACCAGTGGCACAGGAGGGCTGGTGCCAAGCCCTGCTGCAGGGAGCCAGGCATGCTCCCGGACTCATCGGCGCGTGGTGCCCGTGGGTCACCCTGGCATTGGCACCCTCCCCGTCCAGCCCGCTCCTGCGAAAATCCACCCATGGGAACGGCAGCGAGGATGCCGAGTGGCACGGGGGTGCCTTTCCCACCCTGCCTCCATGGGCACCCCATCCGTGGTCCAGCCTCCGGAGCGGGGAGCCCTGGGGGGGGGACACCCTGTTTTGGCGAGGGACGAGGAGAACCGGCGTTCCCCGCAGGGCCCGGGCACGCACCCCAATTCCTCACATCCTGCCCCGTTGGGGCGTGCTGACGGCATCCCCTCGGAGGGACGGGACGCCTGCCCCGGCCGGCACCCTGACTCACCCGGCAGCGACTGCGCTATGTCAATTAGCGCAATAACAGGGAGAAGCCGTGGGCACCCGGGATGCCGGGGGAGGCGGGACGGGCCCCGGCGGGGCGACGGGCCCATCGGCGGGGCATGCGGGTCCCCAAGCGGGGCTGGGCACCCGCCAGGCCGGGCGCCAAGGGCAAAGCTGGGAATAACCCAGCTGGGACCAGCACCCGGCCCCAGCACCCTGCCAGCCTCTCCCTGCGGGCACTGGGGAGGAGCAGGGCTAAGGGAGGGTCTTGGGGGGGGGGCAGTGGGACCCCCAGTGCCTGGGGCAGGCTCAGCCTGGGCTTCTCCCAGCCCTAGGGGCTCCAGGGATGCTGCTAAGCCAGGCCTAGCCATGGAGGGGGGGGGAGCTGGGTATCGCG
>VZTV01116123.1:16709-34332 GCA_013400875.1 Anhinga rufa
CCACACCCCGCCATGACACCCCCGCACACCGCCATGACATGACATCCCCACACGGCGGGGGTGCCCCAAATATCCCCCCCCCTTCCCTGCATCAGGCGGTGCTACCCTCCCGTGAGGGAACGGATAGGCAAAAAATAGAATTCTGACACAGGCGAAAGCGGCTGATTCAGGCCCAAAACCCGCGCTGCAGTTATCCCCAAGGGCACCGCCCTGGGCAGGCACCCCGACGCCCACCAGGTCCCCGTCCCGCGGGACCCCGGCTGTCCTCGCCCCAACCCCACCGGGGATGCACAGCAAGGATAACCAACGAGGCCACAAAACGCAGCTCCTCCACCCAAAACAGAAACCCCCGCGGCCCGCCAGCCCGGCCGTGCCAGGGCTCACGCAGGCGCCCGCGTCACCGGCTCCCCGGACGGAAGGTGCCCGTTGCCCAGCGCCTCGGGGCAGAGCCGGGGTGGACATGGCCCTAAAATCCAGCCCTCCGCTCCCTCCCCCTGCCCGGGGCCCCCCGGCACCAGCACCGGGGGTGCCCATTGCTCCCCAAGGGCTGGTTGCTGGCTCAGTCCCCAGGAAGGCCATTAGCCCTGCTGGGCCCCACCTAGGTATTTTAGGCAGACTTGCCATGCTAGAAAAACAAGCCTGCCAGAGCCAAGCCTTGCTGTGGCAGGGGAGGGCAGGGGCCTCCACCATGGGGCAGGGCTTTGGGGAGCCACGGGGCTCCCCGGGATGGCCTGGCTGCAGGGGACAGAGCCCGTCAGACACGATGCTTGAGGGATTGCTGCCCCGCATCCTCCACGGGTCCAGCCTGATGCAAATGGGGCAGAGGACGGTTTGCTCCAGCCTTGCCATCTGTAATTAAATGTTTAAGGGATTATCACACCTCTCTGTCCAACTAGGAGGGAGAGAGGTGTAGCCCAGCCCGTGCACGGCTATTGCCAGAGACCTTGCTGCTTGTCTTTATCCAGCTAGCAACTAAAAGACAAAAATCCCTGTGCTTAGGGATGTCATCACCGTTATTTTACCCTGGGCTAAAGTCCTTTTTTTAAGGGCTTGTCAGCTGGATTAGGTTATCACAGCAAAGGAGACTGCTCAGCACCAGCGTAATTGTCAGCATCCTCCCCATCCAGCTCACCCCTCCCTCCCAGGGAGCCCAAATTCCTTGAATCCTTTTTAAGGTGCAAAAGCAGCATCTAACCCGAAGGCAGATAGGCAAGAGCCCACACCCAGGGGCTCCAGCTCCTTTTGAGGTGAGCCATGCCGTTGCTCATCCCTCGGAGCCCCGGGGTGGGGATGCTCCTGCTTCCGGCTGCCTGGGGAGCGGGGCTGCGGGTGCTGCCGAGGACCCTGTGCCAGCCCAGCACCGCCATCCCCATCGCTCCCCGGGGAACAGCCTCCTTCACTGGCAGGGTGTGCGGCTTTCCAGGCACAGACTTGCCCGGATAGCCTTTTTTTTCCTTTTAACCCTACTGCAAGGCAAGAGATAAGGCTTTTCTTTTGCCTCAAATCTGGAAGAGCTGGATTTTCATTGCAGAACGCCCGGAGACAGGCCATGGGCAGGGAAAGCCAAAGGAGCAGCAGAGATTTTTGAAACAACCCGTTTTAAGATGGATTTGAGAATAACTGATGAATTAAAAAAAAATATCAAGAAGCAGTAGAAGTCTAGGGAGGTTTTAGAAATGCCCTCCCAGAGCTGCCTGCCTTTTCTCCTCTCTTGCTTTGCACCCCGTCGCTGCTAGCAAGGCCTGCGGGCAGCAAAGCGCAGGGGATGGGTGCTGGGTGACCCTGGATGCCCAGCTGCTGAGCCCCCAGCCAGCCCTAAAGCCCAGCTTTAGGCCCTCACGGCACATTTAGGAACCTACCTGGTTTTCAGCTGCGCTGCGCAGCAAAGCCTTCAGCGCCCTGCTCAGCATCCCTAACTTTGGGAAGAGATGTGCTTCACTCCCCCATAGCGAGGCCATGGGCTAAGGACCACCGTAGAGGTTCCTCTGCTGCACAAGTCCCTGTGCAGTAGCCGAGCGGTGGCTTTAGTTCATTAAGCTCATCAGTTCTCAAATCTCCTTTCCCAGACTAACAGCCAGCAGGAATCTCCTTGAAGCCAACGAGGTGTGGGCAACACCAACAGGCTGAGAGCCTCAAAGGCTGCTAAGATCTCACCAAAAGCATTTAAGCCCTGCAGAACTTGTTTCGTGCACCCAAAATGGGTCATTTTCACAGACACAAAGAGCTACTCTGATCACCTCTGTGCTGTGTTAGAGAAGAGACGAGGAAAGAGCAGGAGCAGTTCAGTTTTTATGTATTCAGCCCTTGAAGTGCTGGAAAGGACTACTGAACGTGCTTCAGAAATTGGGGAAAGGTTTCTACTGTCCATTTTTAAAAGCATGAATCTGGCTGCAAAACACCAACAGCTCAAAGCGGCCAGGTAAGCCAGCCCAGGGCCTTCTCACTTCCATTCAGTTGTGAAGGTTCGGGGACAGGGAGATCCTGAAATGGACTTTCTTCCTTGAAAATTAACACGTTCCTTCCTAATTGTGTGATTCCAGGAACTGACTCCAAGAAAAACATGCAACCACCGCAAGACTCATGATACAATCATGGCAACCCCGTCACCCGACCCTGGCATTTTGGAGGCCATTCAGAGACGTTCGCACACAACTCCCCTGCGAGCGTCTCGGAAATACCAGTTGCAGAGGAGGCCACGTTGTTTTCCTGTCTCTCGCCAGCCTTCATGAGATGGACTGACGAACTCAGTGAAGCCCTCCTCAGTCTGGAGCACAGCACCGCTTAAAGCGTGGTCCTTCTCCATTTCCCCAATTCACATCTCCAAACAGCCTCGGAGAGCGAGTGAAAATTGTGCCACTTGTCACCTCCCAGCCGGCTGAAGTCAGCTGGGACACTCCAGTCCAGGTGGCACTTTTCCACTGGTGGCACCAGTCACACCTCCGCTGAGACATGGTTTCAGACCAGACCTTTGGCAGTGCCTGTGCAATAAACTTGCCAGCTTCTGTGGCTTTGCTGAGATCGGGAATAATGCACGGAGAAGACATGAACCCCGACTGCTTCCCACACCCTGCATCATTGGCTCTGCCGGGCTCACACCTACGAAGTCCAGGAAAGCCCCTCGTAGTCCCCACTGGTAGCTGGGAATTGCTGACTACGCGAGACAGGCTTGGTCAGATACAGTTGATTTCTACCTTTCAAGCCCAAACAGCCTGTAATAACAATAGATTTAAAAGAAAATCCGGGGTGCATTCTCAGGACATGATGAATATGTTCACGTAGTTTGTGTCTGCAGAGAGACTACAGCAGTACCAGCCCCTTTCTGCTATTCACCCTCTGCTGATTCATCCCTGCTCGAAAGGATGGCAGCGACGCTGCCCTTGCTCTTTTCAGAGGGACCTGGGGGGACCGGGAGGAACCGGTGCCATCTTTGGTATGTCTGGGTAGGAAACATTTTACCTGCAAATTTAAGATCTACTTAAAGTCATAAATCATCACCATGACCCAGGATGCACAGAGCAGATGTTTTCCACTCCAGCTCATCTGCCCGGCTTCCAGGAGCAGATCAGGCCACACCACCCAGATTTGCCACATCATTATTTAGCAGCTGGTTTAATTGCAGAGCATGAAACTGAGAATACCACACGGATGACAACGGAGCACTCCTCTCTTGCTGTGGCAGTAGTCCTGCACCATAAGCAAGGTCTCACCTGCCAAGGACCGGTGTGCCCGATTTCAGGTTCGCCGAGCAGCACTGGCTCCATGACCTCCACAGAGCGACACAGCCGGACATGGACACTAGACCAGGCTGCTTGATGAGCTCCTCAAGCCAAGCAAAATGAAAGGTAGGATCCCCTGCAGCCTCTTTTATTTTGCTGGAAGAAAATCAAATCTCTGGGACACCCCCCAGAACTGGCGTTAATTCCATCTCCAGCAGACTCACAGACAAGACCCTAGTTTGGGTCAGCCTACATTTCACGGGGTGGTGATGGACAAGTCAGCCTCCAAGAGGACGCCACGTGAAACCAACACTGGGGAGGGAACGCGGCCCAAGGGACACGGCAGGTCTTGCAGAGCTGGAGCAAAGGGCTGGAAAACTAGAGCCAAGAGAGTCATTCAGAGCAGGAGCCAAGCGGACCTGCACCAGGCCATCCTTACGCAGCACGCTTGGCAAGCAGAAGACATCTCTCAACATCTCCCCACTATGCCCTGCTCCTGCCCAACCCTCACCCTCCCGAATGGAGCTGCTGCCCCCCAAGAGCTCTATTCTCCTCCTTTCCCCCAAATTTCTACTGGACCTTACTGGGAAAGAGGCGGGAAGGCGGAAGGCTGGGGCTACAGGTTTTGTTTGCTCCAGTTTCCAGACCTAGCAGGGTGCCTTTCCCTCCCCCACAGGACTCGCATCCTGGAGAGCGCCCTATGCTTTCAAACTCCATTACATCTCATCTGCATTCCTGCCCACCAACAGCCCGTGCTCTGGGCTGGGTGCCAGCCGCCGGCAGCCCCCCTCCTCTCCTTCCTGCGCGCTGAAGAGAGCTGCTGGCGTTCAGCAGCTCCCCACCGGCTCTTTTTCTTCTCAGGGCTGTGTTAACGAGAGCTTGGACATTGCAGAAGCCCTTGTGCTAGGCAGGGTGCAGCAACGTCTGGAGCAGAGTCAACATTTCAAGTGCTCCAGCACTCTGCCAGGCATTTTAGGACATGGGATGTCCACAGCTGGCACCACCTCCCTAGGGAGGCACCTGGGAGCGGGTGGCACCAGAACAGTCCCACTCAGTCCAGTGTGCCGTTGGGAAGGCGCTGCCTGCCATTGCCCAACTCGGGAGTTTCGCCAGGTCCACGGGTGAAATGGCTGTTGGAGGCAACTGCGCTCCGAGGGTTCTGGGAAGAGTTGCACAAACAGCACCATAGAAAGTCAGTGCCAAAGTGAAGCAATGTAGACTTGCAAATGAGGAAATTAGAGCCTTCATCAAGCTGATTACTGGGCATCCTGGGCAAGGACAGCAGTAGCAATGCAGCAGTTTGCTGTGTCACTCGCCAGAGCGCTGTGGCAGTGTTCCCACTGCTCGAGCCCTTTTAAAGGGAAGCCAGTTCTTTAGCCAGAGAAGCACAGATCAATTTTTTTTTTCCAACATGAAATGCACTCTAACCACTTCCAGGGATGGATGCTGATGGCTGCAAGTAGATCACTGTCCAAAAATACAGGACTCGCAGAGCAAAATCACTACCGGGCAAGGAAAGCAGCGACACGGATGCTCTCCTGCTGCTCGGTAATGAGCACAGAGGGTGCAGCACCACTTTGTCTCGGCCCTTTGGACATCAAACAACACACCGCTGTGCTTTGGCTGGTTCAACCCCCCGAGCTCAGAGGGCTGCGATGTGCGTCTCTGCCTGCACAAGGGCTTGCGGACGGTGTTCCCAGCATGCTCCGCTGAGCACTACTCCTACCGCTGGCACCGCAGGACTGCAGCAAAGCTGCTTCCATAATTAAAGTCCGAGTGCAGCAAGTCCTCTCCAGGGTGAGGTACCTCTGCTAAGGAAAAGCAAAGAGCAAACAACTGCTCAGCACAGTGCAAAGCCCTTGCAATGGTTTTGTTCACACCAGTCCCCCCAGTTTGATGCACACGCCTCTCCCAGGCGGAGAAGAGCGGTGAGGAGCAGACTGCCACGCAGCATCCTCCAAGCTGGAAAGACTAACGCCAGGTTTTGAAGGCACCTGTAGTACATGGAAAGCGAAGCCTTTTCTGCTGGGCTGTACGGTAATGAACGGCACCAAACCACAGCAGAGGTACAGGAGCAGCAGCGGCTGTAGGTGCTGAGGAGGCTCGGTCTCACACATTTCATGCTGCCGCTTGTTCGCCACGTGCCCGCAAACCTGTGGTTTGGCACCGCAGCTGTTCAGCCGTCCTCTTGCAGAGCTCTGGGACCTTTCCCATGTTAAAGCGGGGCTGGGGTTTTTCGCTGGAAACAGCAGAGATGTAGGAAAGTTCCACCAATACATAAAGTTTCCAGGGAACAACGTTTGCCCCCTTGGTGAAGAAGTGACCAGCGCTGGTAACAGCAGCGGTAACAATTTAGGAGCCTGAGGGATCCAAAGCAAGGCTGAGGCTCTGAATAATTTAATTCCAAGACTGTTGTTTAGCATAAAAATAGCCTTTCTCCCCCCCCGCCCCTGAAACATTTTAAACAATGAGTTTTTAAATCCTATTTTAAACAAACACATGCAAGGAGTAATTTTTCTCCCGCAGATCATGCGGTGCACTCCTGCAATGATCGCACAATGCTGTTTTCCGGTTTTGCTTTTATCAACACTCCACTTTAACAATAAGGAAATTCTAATAACGTTATGATTATAATTAAGGCAACTCTAATGGGATTTTGTGGACTGTGATTGGCATCCCAAGTAAAGCATCAGACAGAAAGGGGAACGTACAAGGGATGAATCTCTAGGACACCTTCAGAATTAGCAGCCATTTGGGTAATTATAAAGCTCCATTTTACAAAGAACCAGGAAACACAATTAATTTATAAATCATTTATTTACAGATTTTGTTCTCTTAAAGTACATTTCAGTTACCAAAGATATTTACACTGGTGTACACAGGGACCACACCCTGGTTATTTTACAGCTCTTAATTACAAAAAAAAAACCCACAAAACCCCTCCACATCCTTGGGTCTGTCTACTGTGCAAAGCCGCTCTGGATGCGAACGTTAGCTGAAACTGGCCCAAAAACCAAGTTACCGGGTTATTTACACATACACAGTAAAGGGCTTTCTTTTCAGCATCTCCACAACACAGTACACAGGGAGACGGAGCCTCCCAAAAGGCGGCTTTGCAAACGTATATCAAAAGGCTCTGCAAAGTCAAGGAAAAAACTAGTAAATGCAAGTTAATTACAGTATTCCTCTTTCATCTGTATATATCTTTGCATTTAATGTTTAAATTACAAATAAGTTCAATAGTTTGCTTTTCTCCATTTTAGTTGATTTGTAAACACTTCAGATGCACTAAATACCTTATAAGATTCAACTGTTTCTCTGCTGAAAAGTACTTTATTTTTCTAATATTCTTAAGGTAGCAAAGGGATATGAAAGTCGGAACTGCAGGCAGTTCCTTGCAGAATAGTCACTTAAAAGGTCTCTATCACTGTGCTACTGAAGATCTTCTGCAGGTACACACTTATTCAAGTATTGCAAAAAGCTAAGGCCACTTTTTCAAGAAAGGAAAGTGAACAAGACGGGATTTTTCAAATCCCTCGTTCCACCTTGTGAGCAACAAGCCTTTTCTGAAAGGCAGAAGTACTAATATTCCACAGCTCGGCTCAGGGAGCATCCTGCTGTGAGAGAGGTACTCGCACTCCTTGTCCTCACAAGCCTGGGCTTTCCCACCTGGCACCGAGATCCTTCCGAAGAGGGAACCGCATCTCCCCAGCGATGACAGCCACTGCCCCAAGCAGCTTACGGGTCTCAGCCCTGAATCTTCTAACATGGTTGCACCAAGATAACCAGGACCCAGAAATGTCATCTTGGTCTTATAATGGGAAGGCTGGGGAGAGGATAGAAACTGAAAATTCAGCCTCTGCTTGTGAGGCTCCCGGCTTCCCCATACCTCCTCATTTCCAGCCACGACCCAGAGAAAACATTGCTTCATCGCTGTAATCATCAGTCCACAAGTACTCAACACGCTCGAGGTTTTGAGTATATACTCAACTCAAAGTAACTCAACACGCTTGAGGTATTGAGAAGGTAATTAACATACGTTCAAGTCTTTTTAGGGTTGCTCCTAGCAAGGATTGCTACCAAAAATAAATGGTGACGTTTGCAAAGGAATAAAGCCATTACTTAGACACAGCTTCCTTCTGCCCAGACAGCTGTAAAAATAGGTACTAGTTCTGTTGAGGGCACTAAACTAGTGCTAGTCAAGCCTGCAAGACAAGAGGCATGCGGTCTCCAATGGTCCCTGGTACCTTGGCAAGCCAACCTTCTCCCTGCTGGTGGACATACAAGAAAAGCCATGCCAGCCCTGCAGAACAGCTGAAAAGCCTCGGGGATGCAGGGCAACCTTCTCAACACTGGCCACAGTATCTACACAACAGAAACTAATTTCGTTTCTCTGATACTCCAGCCACAAACCTACGCTGCAGGTTTCCACCTTCCTTCCATAATTGCTACCTATAAAAATAGCAATCCTGGCTATTGAAGAAGATACACCCAGGAAAGGGAATCTGAGGCGGTGACCCAATCAGTGACACCATGCTGGTTAAATGCAGCAGCTTTAGTTTGCTTCCATCTTAAGCATTTGAGGGTTTCCTGGTTCAGCATCATGACATTTTACGTAGACAAGTGAATCACTTAGGAAAAAAAGACGAGCAATGCTCCACCAAGACCATCTGACTTCCAGCCAGAAGGGCCACTACTGCAGGACAGACACACACATATGCCCGCTGGAGGTGTTCCTATACACCATGACCTCTTCCTTGTTCTTCCACTCATTAAGCTCCCATGAATATGGCTCACCATTAACTCACAAGTGAGGTGCTGGCAATACTACATCTGAGAATTTGCATGGACTTCTGACAAATCCAACATTTCCCAGTGCTGTCCCTGAAGAATTACCAGCTGCGTGTCATTGTGCAAAATGCAAATATTCCAATGATAGCTTTCCAAAAAAAAAAAAAGTGGAAAAGAGAAAAGATGGAGCAGTAGCAGAGGTATGCATAGCAGGAAGCCCAAGAACCAAACAGATGAACAAAATGGTAGAGATCTCCCCACCATGCCTGTTGCGGGCTGCAGCATCTTTGGGGCACCTTTGAGGACTTCATAGTGTCTTTCCGCACTCCAGTGTGTCTGGAGAATGTGACTCTCCTCTGGGTCTTGTCCCAGGTTAGCAAACAGGGACATCCACTATTAAGGCATCAACATTTTGACCCCAGATTGTCTGTGTTCCTCCATGAAAAACACAAGAACGGGAGGGACGGGTTAGGAACGAGCACTCAGCAGGAGGACACTGCAGTTGAACCCAGCACTGAATCAACCACTAACAGCTACCCATGGTCTAGAAGTTCTGGGAAAGGGAGGAAACAGATGGAGCAGGGAAGTTTCACATAATTTTTCAGTTCAGTCCCCTCAACTCTCCATTGTCTCCAAACCAGGTGCGGTGAAGGTTCATTCCTAGTCCTGCCTTTGCTTCCCGCCCCTGGTCACTGAGGTTTGGTTCTTCTTACCTTCCCTCCCTGTATCTGTCTCAAGAAGCTGGAGGCTTTATGCGAAGAATAAGGGGCTCTGGAAGTTTCCAGAACAGACGCTTTCTCAAGTTCGGCTGTCTCAAAACATAAGACAGTGCAGCCGACTGCACAGGACACTCTCCTATAACCCACTTAATAAATTATCTGAAAATAAATAAAAAACCCACAAGCACAAAACATGCAGACAGTCAAGCACCAGACACCGCTTTCTTTGGTGAATACACTCTGTTCTCTAAATTGTTCAAGTAATGGCTTCTCCAATTTTTTAGGTGACAGTGAAGGGAGGAAGCTGAGGAATTGAAGGCCAAATTTTTGTAAGGAAACATTTTCCACTCCTGCATGTCTCATGCCTGAGAAAATCCTGAGTATCCATCATCTGGGAGCAGCTGGTGCTCCAGGAAGAGAAGTGCTACACGGTAGGAGGAAAGTTGTCCATGGGCTCATCTTTCATGCTTGACATTAGGCGGCCTTTATCTTGCTCCACCTCAGGACTGAAGCAAGTTACACAGGAAAAGCAGCAAGAATTCTTTACTTGAACGCAGAAAGCAACATCATCTAATTTCCCTGGACTGGCTGGCACCATACTTGGTACCACATCACAGAAGAAAGATGAAAACCAACTTCACAGAGAAGGGAATTAAATGGGCTCTGGAGCAGAAGAAACCGATGCACATTGTTAGGGCTGCAGGAGAAGAGGTGTTAAGATTGTAATACTGTTCAGTACGGTAAGTCTCCATTTATGACTTAAACCTGACCAAACTGTTTCTTCTCCAAATTACTCACATTACTAAAGACGAGTACTGATGGCTGACAGCCATTCCAGCAAAGCAGCCAATACCCCAACTTAACCCAACCCTTTCAGAGCACAAGCTGAACATGTCAAAGCCCCAGGCCAGGGCCCCAGACAGCTGCTGACAGTTATGTGGCATAACTGTATTGGCACACGAACAGTCTTGAGCGCTCCACAATACAGCCTTGAGTGAGGGATCAGCTTGTTCCAAACAATAAATCCGGTGCGAGGTCTCTAGTGGCAGCGGATGCAAATTCAGGTTCCTTTAATCACATCTGAACTGCCTTTAAACCCCAGGCATGGAAGTCCAGCAGCAGCGCTTGCAGAGTGGGGAGTACGTCAGGAGTCAGAAAGGCCCATGACTCAGTGGTTACGCAGCTCTAAGTTTATTTTCAGCACTGTCAGACAAGCAGCAATCTCCGCTGTTTCTCATTTATCTGGTTCAGTACATCAACCGTGTCTCTGATTAAGGCCTCGAAGATCCCATCTGCCAACTGCATCTTCACACACAGTTCATCCTCATCATAGTTCACCCACTGTGCTTCTTCCTCATGAAGTTCCTGCACCTTGGAGGTTAGAAAGGAAAAGGCAAAACAAACATTACAATTCTGTTGCTCTAGGAAAATATCCCCTGCAAAGTTCCAGACAGAGTCCCAAACAGTGCGCATATGCCAACAACGAATCTGCCTTTGTAAGAGACTGCAGGAAATGCTTGGAATAGCAAAATGAGCACAGATCTATCTGAACCAGGCTATTTCACTGTATGAATGTTTTCTACCTTTCACTGTAGTATCCATTTTAAAGGATTTCATATTCCTGTACAAGTTTTTCACTTCAAAGAACTCAGCTAATGGGATATTCATGGCCAAGAGCAGAAGCTTCATTAAAAAAAACAGTCCCTAATTGTGGATTTGCAAGAAACTGATTCCATGCGGCTTAAATGGGTAAGAAATCATGCAAAGGCCTTGAACAGGGGAAGGAGAAAAAGACACATTACTGAAGTTCAGTTTATTTGAATAAGAACTAGAAAACCTAAAGGGAATAACTAACTTATGCAGTTCTTTTGCATAGGAAGACAAAATGCTGGCATGCATCGTATGATAGTATTACAACTCATTTGCACAGAATAATCCATGCTTCGTTGGATTTGACAGCATTATTACAAATGGAATTTTGTAGCATTACATCTAAAAGAGTAACTCAGAGTATTTATTTCTTTCTGTTCCTAAATTATTGACAAGCAAAATCCTGTTTTACTTTTCACTGGCAAACAGGTATTTTAGTAACAGACAGAAATACATGATTTCATTCAGCAAATCAAGTATCATCAAGAGTCTCTCTAAACTGAACATCTCCAATTAAACTTGTTAAAAATTTGTCTCAGTGACCACTTCAGTATTACAGATATCCTAACAAAGCTCAAACTTTTGAGAAAGGAAAGAGTGGGTGCAAACATCACTCGTATTTAAAACAACAAAGAAAACCTGGTGAAAGGTCTTTCTCTGCTCACCTTCAGCAGAAAGCTCCTCTGACCGTAAATCCTACACCCTGAATTCAAAATACATTTATACTGCCCACATAGACAGTGGGACAGACACCTAGACAAGGTGAAAACATACTGAAAATCCACTAATCCAGCATCAATATGTAACAGTGTCGTGACCTAAAGAATACAAGAGCTATAGCCCCAACACCCCCTCTCCCTCTTTTGCCTGAAGCTAAACAGCCCAGAAACTTGTCCGTTTTGAAGGTGACAGCTGCTGTACCATAATGATGATTCAATAACCCAAACAGAGTGTGAAGCCTAAGAACAGGCTGCTATGGGAACCCCAGGGAACCCACACTGCTTCAGGGTTTGTAGCCATTCATAAGGCTTCAGTTATACATGGGGTTTCAGTCTGACAGCTCCTTTCTCCCTGTCTTAAGAGACCTTGGGGAGAGGGGCAGGGATCTCATCCTGCAAACAGCTCTGGAGGAGTCCTGCTTAAAAATCTCTGCACTACCACAGCCAGCACTGGTGTTTCCCATATAGGCTGTCAAAGATGAGGTGTTAATGGTTTCATTATGCTTCTAACTAATAAAGAAGAAGCAGAAATATTGGCAGTCAAACTTTGATGAAGTGTTATAGGTGAAAAATAATTTAAACTGAATGCTAATGAGCAGCAGATAATTGTGTGGGGGCAAATGTCTGAAACAGACTTCTGAGCTCTCCCTCAAGCAGAAGCTTGCTCCCTGCAACCAGTATGTGCTGGCTCTAAGTTTTGATAAACCCTGGACTAAACAACAGCAGCACATCCCAAGTCCTCCCATCAGTAAAGAGGCATAAGATAGAAGCACCAATGTGGAGGCTGATCATGTGTTGTGTGTCTGCATCCAGATTATTTAGATGAGGAAAAACAAGAGATAGGGGTCATGAAAAGAAGAGGTGGTGCCGAAAAGAAGGGTTCCCAAAAAGCAGAAGTGGTCTGGGAAAGAAAAGAGGGGCCCCAAAGGGAGAAGGTGAAGATCCTGACTTGAGGAAATGGGTGAAGAACTTGGAGATGAAGGAGGTGGGTGGAGACGAATGCCAGGGAACGCCCAGGGACCTTGACCGATGACATCCAAGACTGGTAACTGGGAGCAGCTGCACAATACCAGTGGTGGGATTTTCTGCCTGACCCACACAGGCCAGCAGCAGCCTCGCTGCGGGGAAGTGAAGTCGGGACCTAGTGAACCTAACCCTGGGGGTGGAAGAAAGCAAGTGAAATAATCAAGCAGGTTAAAAGCTCTAATATCACTGGCCCTTAAACAAACCCCAGTATCCGGATCCACACTAGGCTGCTGTTTATTCTGTCTCACCTGCAACAATGTGATGAGAGAGTTCCTCTACTGTGCTCCAGGAGGGGAGGGGAAAAATAAAATAAACTAAGTAAACTAAATTAAACTAAACTAAACTAAAATAATGTGCTAAAGAAACACAGGTTAATGGAAGAGGACAAGGTAACTTGATCCAGGTGGAGAAAGGCTGGATGTTAAATAGCAGCAGAAAGATCGAGAAAGAAAAACAGTATCAGTGATTAATTTTTCTCTTGCCTCTGTCATTCCCCTCTTTCTCAGAGGCACAGTGCACAATTTCCTTTGGCATTAGGAGGACGTCCTCGAACATACTTTTGGAAAACCAAGGGAATGTGCAATTTGGAGCTGCAGGCAAGTCTTGTTTATAGTGTATTCAGAACACATGTGGAAACCGCCGTGCTGCTTTGCAGCTCTAGCTGCAGACATCTGAGCCAAGGCAGTTGCGACTGCTTTGTCTGGGAAATGTTTGATCCATTTGTTGTACTATAACAAACTGCTTCTAAGCAATGGAGACAGTTTGCTTGTATTTGGCAACTATCGTGGCTTTCACAGAAGTAGGCTTTGCATTGTCTTCAGTACATGCACAGCATTTAAGTTCTTGGACATTCCCACGACAAAAGTAAAACTTCACATATTTGATACCAGGAAGTAAGCTCTCCATACCAGAGAGAAACTGCATTTGGGCAAAATCAGGAAAAAAACAGTTTTAATGAAATTGAATTCCACCCTATAGGAAAAGATAAATAGTGACACAGTGCAGAAGGCCTTGTAGTATGATTTGTGTGTGCTTTGGTTTGGTGGGGTTTTTTGTTTGTTTGTTTGTTTTTTGTTAAACACTCAAAGAAAGAAGGGGGCATGTGCACAAAAGAAAAAAACAGGAGATAATGAGGTAGGATAATCCTGCTGGCCATCTAATAAATGCCACAGTACCCAAAAAAACAACGCTTAAAAGAATATAGTCCGAAAGACACTTTAGAAAGTAAATTAGTAAGTTTCAATTTCTGCAGGTTCCCAATCAAAACCATGATTATCTATAAAATAAAGTACATTTAAGGAGTAACTCGATCACTTGGAGACTGAAAAGTACTGAAATCCAGAAATAAACTACTGCTTTGGAAGAATGCCAGAGGAGGAAGGCAAACAGGTGCATTCTCACAGCCCTTCACTCTCAGAGAGCCAGGAAATCTTAAGGTCCACGACTGTGCATACGAGCAGGCTTCAATTCTCTTACTGTTGCACTCCCCTTGAGTTTAGATCTCGGGCGCCACAGAAGTGGGCTTTCCAATTAAGCCAGCTTGATAGGAACAGCTTTGCTTTGTTGCAGAGTTCAAAACTGCATGGAGAGAAACATTCTAGCCCTGAAGGCAACAGGTCAGGAGATCAAGTACTTTTCAGCACTGGGTTGGCAAGCTTCTCAGGTGTAAAAGCTAAACACATAGGTTTGGCAGGATCATGTAAGCTTTGCTTTGTCAAGCTCTGGACAAAAGGGAAGGGGGAGAGGCAGGGAGAGCAATGGCAGAGTTTGTGCAAACAGATCAGCACAGGGAGCTTTGGCTGAAGACCCACGTGAAAAATAAAGTAGTGGAAACAGTCTATTTTTAGCACCTGAACTGAAATAGGAGATAGGAGGGTTCTTGCTGTAGTTTAAAAAGAGGTTTTGAAAGGTGCAGGCAGCCCTGATGTACTGAAATGCAGCGCCTCAGTCTACACGTACATTTGAGGTTCTCCTGTTGAGAGCACAGACAGTGTACACATGATGAAGGACGCAACGTGAAGGGACATGAAAAAAAGAAAGCAAACACCTAATCATTTCTTTAGCTTGATTTTATATAAAGTAGCTTTTCATAAACAAGAACCTCCCGTACTCATTTACAGAAAACCAAGATTTGCTGTAAATGTTAGTAACTGCAGCAGCTATCCAGCAGATCAGAAATCTCTCTTAAGAAATCCCAGTACAAATGCTTTCTGAGGACAGAGATGCCTGATCAAAGTTAACACTGCTGCAAAAAAGAAGAGGAAGATGGTTTTTTGTCACTGGCAGAAAAACATGGCTAACTATATTGCTGTCAATGCTGGGAAAGTGCAGACAAAAGAGAAAAATGCAACTAAAGCTGCAGTGACTGGGGGAAGTAGCAAAGATCAAGGCAGAGCAAGGAGGTGAAGGACTAACCCATCCCATTCTCCCCTCAGTTCCCAGCAGGTGTGACGGCTGACTGCAGTCACCCATAGGGCCCAGCATCGCAGAGAGCACCAGTGCAGCGCAGGCTGCTTCTACTGCCGTGCCTCTTCCCCACAAGGCTGAACCTCTGGTGGAGACAAGAGCCACTGGGAATTGGGTTTAGTATGATAAACCCAGAAGGACACATCCAGGGATAATCAGGGAGAGATTAAGCTGGGCAGAATAGCTTGGCGCTTGCTTCCATGCCTTCAGAATAAATCAAATGAAATTCAGCAGACAGCCGTGACTCCTGGTTTTAGAGCCACCCGACCATCCAGGCACACAATGCCACTATTTGACAGTCGTTACTAATATGCTGGAGAAGAAGGCACAGAGAATTCCCTTCTTCTGTATCAAAAACCCTCTCACCCTTAGTCATGCCTAGCTCCTGGGTCAGACAGTATTGGACAGTCAGATGTGTTCAATCCTCTCAAAGTCACTAAAAATACATAGTTGTCTCAATAAAAAAAAAAAACTATCAAAGGATGTTTTCATTCAAAGGTTAGTTTTACTTGAAGGGGAAATGAAGAAACTGGGAAGGACCTACGCTCAAAGTTTAAATGCAAATAACAGAAGCCTAAGAATGTTTACCTCTGCTTTAAAAAGATCCTGTTTTATTTTAACAGTCTTTATCTCTATAAGCAGTGAAAGAATGTGGAGAATCAAACAGCTCATACATGACACCTCGCACAATGCAAGAGGTGGATATTGGCTAAGTCTTCACAAAAACTTGAACAAAGCATTTTCAACTGTGATTTCTAAAGAAGCTTCTACAGCACCTAAACCTACCAAAAAAGCCTTGATTTCTTTTTCAGGAAATTACTGTGTTGTACTACTTGAATATACTTTCAACAAAATTTGGAAAACTCCAAAACTGACCTCACAGTTTAGGGCTCCGCCATGAGTTACTAGCGGGTAGGCAGCAGATCTTGCACAGACCTGTATATCCACTTAAGACCTTGGATTTGCATTATCACAGAACTCATGACCTTAAGCACAAGTTGGAGGCTGACTAGGGGACAGAGAAAGCTATCTAGACACTTCATGTTTTATAGAGATTTTAACAAAACAAGGCAAGAGAAATTCAACACTATCTCCTTAGGTTTTCAGTTAGAAGTTTCTCTGATAGCGTCTCATATCGCAGTATAAATTTGTTCACAATGCCACTGAGACTAACCTATTCCTAAAGCATGGCATGCTGCAATCTTCAGAGCTATTCCCAGTCTTCAGCTAAAATTTTATTACCATATTTTTGTGAGAACAAAATAAAATTAAACACATCATTTATTAGACCAAGCTTGTCAGAGCTCCATTAATCTTTGATGTCTGGGGCTGCATGTAAATCACAGACCAGATCATCTGAACTTCAAAACTTGTTCCACCTAAAGCACTTTGGATGCCTTCAACTAGAACAATTTTTTCCAGTCAGGAATCTTTCTTTCCAGGTATGGTTCAAAGAAATTAGGAAATCAGTACACAAGCATAATGGTTGTACTATTAGTTCTCTCAGGGATGTAGATATAAGACTTTTTTTGTGCGTGCTTTAGCAGCCTCCATATCCCGGAAACAAGAGTATTCCAGAATCAAGCATACTAGGGTATGCAGTGCCTATACGTATATATTCTATTTACATACAATTAAAATTAAATCCCTGGGAAAAAGCCTGTGTTGGAAACCTTCCACTGATGGGCAATTAAAAGACCACACAACCGTGACTCAAAGTTACTTATATGTGTGCGTGTGTAGAATCAATTTCAGGTATAATTAAGTGAAGCACGGTGTTAATGACAACTCATATTCCCAAGCAGAACCTTCACTATCATTATAGCCAATAAAGATGTTAATCATCCTGCAATACAAGCCAACAAATAACTTTCAAAAACTAATACACAGCCAGACATGCTCTACCTTACGCAGTTTAAGCACTGAACTGCCTCTGCCCCAGTGGCAGGTGCATTCACTATTTTATGACAAGCACTACAGGAGCAGAAATCCTACTTGTTGCTTAGCTTTGAGGAAACGCTTAGCTGTGGGTACCATCAGGCAGACCAGTTACCTTGTACTATGGATTATCATATCCCATAATGTCTGTTCAAAGTCTTTGCCTTTCTTACCCAACGACTTTGCTAACCAGATTCCACTGAAAGGTTGCAGATCTGTTCTATTAAGTTCTCAGCATCACAGTCTCCAATCAAACACTATTACTTCAAAATTAGTACATTTTAAAGTAAGAAGAAAAACATACTCCCTTACCAAAGAAAAAGTTTACTCTCCTTTCAGTCAAATATTTCAGTGTTTCCTTCTGTAAATTCATGCTTTGAACTTTTGGGAGTTGGCAAATTTATACTCCTGTCAAATCAGTAGGCATGAACAGAGAATTCACTCACATCACCTTACTTCACTGTCACTGTGTCGTGGTTTAGCCCTGGTCAGCAACCAAGCACCACGCAGGCGCTCGCTCACTCCCCACACCCCTGTGGGATGGGGGAAAGAATCAGAAGAGTAAAGAACAAGGGAGAGGAACAAAACCTAGAAAATC
>VZTV01116127.1:0-21216 GCA_013400875.1 Anhinga rufa
CCAACCCTCACAGCCTCAACCAGGCCTTCTGTTTGTTAGCATAAGGTCGAGCAGCACATCTCGCCTCTTTGGCTCCTCTACACCTGTGTCAAGAAGCTGTCCATGATACCCTGCAGGAGCTTCCTGGATTGCGGGTGCCTTGCTGTGTTGCTTTTCCAGCAAATCTCAGGGTGGTTGAAGTCCCCCATGAGAACCAGGGCCTGTGACTGTGAGGCTGCTTCCCACTGTCTGTAGAAGGCCTCGTTGGCTTCCTCCTCCTGATAAGGTGGCCTGCAAACACCTACAACAATGTCACCCATATTTGCCTGCCCCTTAATTGTCACCATTTCACTGCAAGAGAAGCATCCAGATTATTTTCCTGATATATAACCACCTCCAAATGTTTTGACGGGGGGAGGTGCCAGCTTTCTGTCCACTTCAGGACGGATTCTTGTTGAAGCTGATCGCGAGTTCCTCCAAATGGGTTTGCTGTATTCACCACGTGGCTTTAACAGCTGCACATCCTCAAGCAAGGGGGAAACATTGCAGCTCCCGCTATCCCTAAATTCACACAGAAAGGGAGAACAGCTATTTGCAATGGAAAAGCAGTGGGAAAGAGACTGGGAAGGTGGCAGATGTACCAGGCTGTGCCAGACTTTTTCAACATGTCTCATTGTCTGCAAGGCAGAGTGCAGAAATGGGAAACAGCAAGTGAAACCCATTTGTGCTCAGACATGCCTAAGCTTTCTCAGAACCAGGGCCGCTCTCAGAAATGGGGGCCAGCTCCTGGGTCTCTAGTGGAGATCTGGTAGCCAAAAAAACATTCTCCTCTTTATTTTAATTTATAGGCCTGTCAGAAAGTTAGAATTGATTGGGAAGAGGTCTTGTTTTACCTATGGTGGGAGGAAATCAAGTGATGTTAGCAGCAACGCTGGGCACATTATCATCTGCTGGTTCCATTTAACAACTTCTCACAACATATGCAGTTTACATTATGGTATCCTGCACATGTAGTCTTTGGCTGAAAATATCCTCCAGAGCTCTGAATTTATGGCCATGCAAATACTCGGAGAGGCAAGAAACAGGCATGCCAAAGAATGAAAAAGGAAAGCCTTCTTTGTTTCTGCTTCTAGGTCATGTTAACTCTAACCCTGCCATGCTGCGACACAACAAGGGATGCTGGTGTTTCAACCACACACCCTCATCTTTTACTATGGCAGTTCCTCAAATACCATCATCTTGCACAGATTTATTTGGCTTCCGTGGGCAGCTGGAACTGGGCCTCAGAGAAGATCTGCTTTCAGCCAAGCTGTCTTTTCCTCTCTGCAGGCCTGGCATAACAACAGGCCTCATTCTGCCATCATTCCTACATCCCTTGGGGAGTCTCCTGAGTCCCAGCAGTGCCAGCACAGACCCTCAGGGCAGCAAATTAACCACTAACCACTGCGGTCAAAACTGCACAAGCAAAAAATAAGGAGTTTGTTCCTTCTTGCTATCCTTCCTCCTATTTTTTTTTTCTGACATAAAAGTTCAGCGTGATATAAGTTCAGCGTGATTGTCCATCCTTTCAGCATAACTAACTTCACTTCCCAGTAACGATTCAGCAAGCTGCTCCGTTACTGTGCAATGCCAGTGGGAGATACTAGCTTTGATCCCAAGATCGCTACAGATACATGGTGAGGATCCCGAGTTTATTAGCTCTTCTTGGCCAGTTGATTAACTTGGGCACAATTATGCTAATTCTGGAGTTGTGGCCTCAACGTTTCTTTGATGTCTTTGCATGGTGCTAGCCAGTGGCTGTAATTTTTGCCATAGTGGAATTGCAGGCTTAATGAAAAAAAAGAAAACCAAACCCAAAAAGATGCTGTTCAAAGACCCCCATTTCACTTTAGGGCACAAACAATATATATACAACCAATGCAGCAATCTGTCACCTGTCAGCTGTCAGCAAAAGCTTTGTGGGAAATTAATTTTCAAGTGCAATTTCAGTAGCCTGTTGATCTAACGCTGTGGAACAGCGGGAATGGATCTCAACGGGAAGTGGACCTGCACGTTTTCCCAGCAAGGATGCAGCCCACTACAAAATAAAAACGTATCCCAGAAATTTTACCTTCTTTGGAACTTTTTCCTATGCTAGGCTGGATTGTCAGCTCACGTAAATGAATATAGTTTCAGGGACTTAGGAGGAGTAACCTTATTTTATACCCAAAGGTAACATGAGCCTCTGTTCCGAGGAGTGGCAACTTGGAATGGGAGGGTTAAAGCAGCAAAAAGTCACCAGGATTAAGTTACTACGATTACCACAAAAATGATAGCATTTGTCACCAGCAGCCACATCCAGAGAGTATTTTTCCTCACAAGTTCAGCGAGCCCATCCACCGCTGATGGTGGCGACGAAGCCCTGAGCACGCCTGTGTTCCTTGCTGTACAGTAAATACAGCTATTTCCAGTCCTGACTTCTGACTAACCCACATCATAAATTAGGCCGTCCCTTTTGGCCACACATATGTTAACTACAGTGTACTTTGGTCACAACTACCATACAGTTCTATTTTTTGATAGATTTAATTACTCCTAATTTATATCAGGCAGAGCTGCACTTAGTATGTGAAGTACTTAGCACTGGCACTTTAATGTCATGCTTAATACACATTTTTAGAGCTCTGGTCATTAACTACACGATAGATTTGAGCCCTAGATTTACTATACAGAGCTCCAAGGCCTTGCTTGGCTTTTGGAGGATGTTGCAGCAGTCTAATCAGCGTTCCCTCACAGACAAGGTATGCTCTGTATATATGACATATACCCCATTTCTCAGTTTCGCTATCACCAGGGAACAGCAGTGACCTCTGGGTGTGACGTGGGGTTTATTTTTAGAGATTCTCAGCTTCAGAGGCCTGCAAGCTTTCAGCCAATATAAATCAGCAGGCTAAGACATGAAAGCAAGTTTATGCTTCTTGGGAATGTTTATTATTGTGAGAGTTCAAAAATGAAATCTCATATTTGTGAGAAAAATATGGTTGAAATTGTTCCTGCATGGATAGAAGTGACCCACATTCCTCCTTTCCTCTTAATTTTTTAATAAGCCACTTTATTCACCGCATGATAGCACTACATGTTCATATCTTTATCAAACACATTAATAAAATATTCACTGTATTTGCTTACCCAAAAAGCCTTTTATGGAGATGAAATATTTCTAAAATCCACTCATTTATGTTTTTCACTGAGCAATATATTAAAAAAACAAAGTGCAATTTGTGTTGGTGAAACTTAAAGAATTTTGACAGCCGCAATGACTTGTTTTGCAAAAACTGTTTTTGAGGGGGAAAAAGCAACTCTTTCAAATTCCACAATTTAATTTTTTTTTTAAACAACCTGCTTCTGTGTTTGCTCACTGCTGAGCACTGTGTCCTTGATGCCATCTGAGGCATCTGAACACTGTAGAAACAGAAATATAAAGGAACATACTAAATGGTGATTGCCAAGTTGTCGAGCTCATCATCCTAAAATGGCTATTTAGGACAAATTCCTTGAAACTCTTGAAAGCAATTCCTTTCCTTTCAAAGGTCTTGTCTGCAGGGTACACTGAGGAAAGTTGAGACAAATGAAGCCAAAGCATGAAGTTAATGTGCATACATCAAAGCTCTGTGGTTAGATGAAACTGCAGCAAACTACGGACATGCTATTCTGAAGCAGAGCAACCACATGGGGTTGAACTTCGGTTTGTGATCTCGTACCATTAGTTACTCCTCCTGGCTCCCCATATACAGGCCCTAAGCATACGTAGGAGCTCCAGGGTTGCACGAGTCATTGCTGTACAGGTGAGCTGTGTACGTACCACTTCGGGTCACTGGGAGCAGCTCAAGGCACCCAAGAAGCCCAGGACAGCGCCCTGTGTTCACTGATCTCAGGACAGGCACGTGGGACCCAACTGGCCCGTTCCTGCTGCCGCGGCAGGACCTGGGTCTGTTCCTCTGTTTCAGCGTGCTCCAGTGACACAGCTACTACGGACGGATGGTGCTGCGAGTGAGACCGGAGCGAGGTAAACCAGCTAATTTTCTGGGCTTGCTACAAAGCACATCTGTTCCATCATGCTCTTTTCTGATGGCAGTAAGTAGGACAGGGAAAGTTTTGTTACAGAAACTGCAATTACTCGTGGTGTGTGTTATTCATCTTTTGATTATTTATGAGAACATAATAACAGAACAACTGAGCAAACAAAGCCCCCCCCACCCCTTCTCCTCCAAACAAACCAGTGTAAGCAAGCAGACTGCTTACGAGCACAAGTTGGCTTATACAAGCATACAACCACTACCCCAAAACCTAGGGAGAAATCACACCTTTTCTGATTGACAGGTGCCACAGTGATCAATAAGGGCAAAGAAAACAATCTGAAAGCACTGTTCGAGTTGTTGTTACACAGTTCTGGCAAACAAAGGGAAGCCTCCACTGTCAGCAGTGAGTGACACGGGCATTGTCTCCTGTTAATCAATACCACCCCGCACGTACCGGGCTCTTCCCGGGAACCAGCTGTCCCTCCAGGGGAAGCTGCATATGACTGGAGGGGGACGCAGCTGAGATCAGTGAAGAATCAGGCATGGGGGACACCAATTCATCTGCAAGCAGGTGTTAAGTGAATTCCTCCAAAAGGACAAGATTCATTCTTTTGCCGGCTTTGGGATGAATTAGCATGAATTCATAATCCATAAATCCTGGTGGCAGCAGAACAGCATCCCTCCTGTTGTTATTTATTTTGAGATTTTCACTGGGGCAATAGCTTTACGTTTGACATTTATATAGGTCACAGTGAGCTAATAGCCATCTGCCATCTGGGGACTTTTATAATGAACATTGCAGAAGACTATGAAACAATCTCTGGCATTTCCGATTTGAACATAAGCTGAAATAGGGTTGATCTTTACAATATGCTCTGCTGTCTCTCTTCAGGTTTGCATTAGTCATTTGCCTGGCCTCACTACACACACACACGCTTGCACATATGGGAAGTGGTGGGCTTCAGCATTTAGTACTATCAGTTAATCACCACGCACGTGAAAAACACCCAATACCTTGCACAACTATAAGAGGCCCCCATTCACCTGAAAATGCTCAATACTTTTCAGAAACATTAATGACTCTGCAGCCCTCCTCACCCACAGCACAGGCAACTCAGCTCTAGTGCTAGCTTAACTATGGTACATAGATGTAAAATCACTCCTGCAAGGTCACATAGTCTGCCCTTAGCATAAGCCCATTGCCCCATTCATCCAAAAGACATACCAGGCTGAGCAATGACATGTAAGGGCATGCAGAGTCCTCATGAGAGCTGACACAGGCACTGAAGACCAGTAACCAAGACCACTTCATCTCACCCCTGAGTCAGGACAGCTGCCTGTACCAACCCCAGCTATTTATCAGTTACCTGAGGCATTCAGCCAAGAGCCCCCATGATTGAAATCAGCTGAGCCACCTCTGCAGGGAAGGCTGGGGCAGGGTGGGTCATGCCCTCACCTCACAGGCAGTAGAGACCTGCAGTGAAAAAAATCCCTGTGAGGGATTTTTAGTGCCATGAAATACCTGTAGTGTCACCTCTCGATCACCTGCACCTATACTAAAGGCACTGTTGATGCAGTGGCCTTCAAGCCGGTCCACTGCAGACAGCAGGGAGCTCATCGAACTCCGCTTGCGTCCCCAGCTGACACGAGAGTGGCCCATGGGCAAAACCAGCAGCTCCGTGCCCGGACAGGAGAGTCGCTGCCACCTCCCTCCTACTCACTGGGACGATGCACACAGGAACAAATGCATTTCTGAGCACCTGGGTGCACTGTGCTACTATCATCAGATCGTGCAGATGGGGAACCGATAGAGGAAAAGATAACCTGACTCGCTGAATTGTATAAGCCACCTACAAGAGTTGTGTGTGAACCCAGGTGTCCTGAATTTCAGGTCAGCACTTTACCCGCGAGGCCGCCCATTCTCCCAGTACCTACATGCTGTTTATTTTACGAAACAAATGTGTGAAAGGACTGAGTGTGCTCAGACAGATGAGAATATCCCATCTCAATTAGTCACTCTCCAAAAAGCCTCCTACGGGGCCAGGCCTCCTTAATGCTGCATGTTCCTCCCGAGTTCCCCAAGCCTCAGCAGGCCTCAGGGTAATAAATTACATTTGTCTCTGCCTTAGCAGCAGCAGCCTGGCCGAATCCTCCTTTCCATGACTCAACTCATGATGAAATGCCTATTTCCTGGTGCTGAGATCTGTGAAAATTGGTCTTTTCAGCCTCCTCCTGAGGGACATGCCTCAGCAAAGCGGCTGGGGGCATCTTTGATCAGATGTGCTTCTCTCCCTTCCCTTTGCCCCCGATACAGACGCCTGGTCGTGGGGTGTCACTTATTTGTATTATGTCTTTCAAGGACGACACACGGAGCGCGTTTGAAATCCAATCCCCTCTCGTGGGGCTGTGGGGATGGGAAGTCAGGGAGATGCCTGAACACTGACCAGGTTTTGACCTGGTCCTGCAAGGACTCAGGTTACACAAAATGCTGTGCTGGCTCTGATAAGCATAAATCTTTTGGGCTGCAACTTTTGCAAAGTTCAGCAGGTGACAGCTTAAATAACTTAATGCTCAGCTGCTGTCTACTAATGCTGCCACGCAGAGGGACAAGACAGGCTGGAGGGTGACCTGGGAAGTCCGCCTTCCCCACTCCCACCACCGCCTGCACAGTCGTCCGTTCCCAACACCGAGCTCCGGCTGTCGGTCCTGGTATGGTAAGACTTCAGCTGATGACACACGCTACAGCACGACTTCCCAAAGCCCCTCCTGGCTCCAGCATCAGCTGAGTTGTGACTTGCATTTCATTGGCCTCAATCTAATGGAGTTCCTTTGCACTGATGCTGCTGCACACAGGCAGAGCTTTCCTGTGTCACCGACTCCCTTTCACAGACATCACTCTGGTCCACATGAGAGCAGTTTCATTACAATGGAAGGCATAAAAAGATAAATGCTGTAACAGCCTTATCTCTACCTTTTCCTCTGCGTGCATGCTCCCTTCCCCGCAACACGGGATATGCAACAGTACACAGGCAAGGCTGTGCTGTTAAACAGCGCTCATTCTTCTCAGCACCGCTGGTAATCCATAACACAGCTCAGCCTGAGGAGTGCTTCTGGTATTGTTATTAATGTCCATGTCATAACTGCTTCCATAGGATTTCCATTACACCCAGGGATCACAGCGTGCAGAAGGTGCCAGGAGCTCAGCCTGGCCCTGTTTTCCCCCAGCAGGATGTAAGACTCAGCTCCCTCTTTGAATTACAAAGCAGGAGGGAGAGTGCAGTTTCACGTTGTTTCAGTTAAGAGGGGGGTCACCAAAGGCTACAGAAGAGAAATGAAAGCAAAGGGGTCACTCCTATTGCTGGGAATACACTTTTGCACCAGCCACATGAGGTAAATTTATTTTTGCTTTGCTGCTTAGTGTTTCCCTGCATTCCCTCCTGCTTCGTGCCTAACCTGCAGCGTCAAAGCAGCCCCTTCATTCATTCAGCCACTGCTCCCTGTCCTGCCCAGCCCTTCCTGGCAGGCTCTGAGGACCTGCCTTGCCCCATCTCTGTGCTCTGCACTCCCTTCAAGCACTGATTCTTCCAATCTGATGTCCATCACAGCTATTTTAATGTGCTAACTTTCTAAATCCACACTTGTGCTTACTTAACAATATGCTGCTTTGATCAGTGTAATACAAGCAAAACTAACAGAACGAGCCCCTTACCTCCCTCCCCTCTCCTGAAGCAAGCCTCTCCAGGCCTCAGGCTTGTAAAACCAAAGCAATTGCAATCTTTAATTTTATTTCCTTTCTTTTCAGGCTGTTAGGTGCTGGTTCTGATTAGGGACATTCTGAGCAGGAATAAAGCTATTTTAAATAAAAACATGTTGAGCTTTAGGGGAAAAAAGCACAACCGTACCAATTTAGAAGAAATGTCTTTTCATTCCGGGGTTATGGACAAGGCTGTGTTAAGCCAGGCGACTTGGGAAGCAACTTTTCTTGTTAGTCACATTGCTTTTACGGTTTAGAGATCAGAAGGACATCATTTGCGGGTAGAGCGAATGGACTTTACTGTGGGATTCAAGAGGAAAAGGGCTCCAAGCCCTTTTTTCAGGAAATGTAGTTTCAGGAGCACACTCAGAGATAACTTCTTACCTACTTCTGAGCCTCACAAAACCAAAATGAGATTTCACTTAGACTTCACTCGGGTGAATATGAAGTCACTAGCTTGATTTCAACAGAGTGCAACTTAGTATGTACTTCATACCCTGGTAAAGCCGGAGTTGCTGCACTGGGACAGCTCTACAGCCGCCTAATTCACTGAGGCTCATACGGTGATGCTAATCTGTGCTGCTGAACAAACAGGCTGGTGTTTGCAGTAGAGCTGCTTAGGACTGCTGCTGCTGTAAATGAAATCAAATATGGCCCAGTGGCTGGATTTACACCGATGTAACTAAAAACGTCACCCTGCCTTCAGAGCATGGGTCTGGCAAACCTGATCCTGCTAGCACAGCTCCCTGGGTGCTGTAAAGCGACTTCAGTATAACAGTGCCACTTTTAAACAAGCTTTCTAGATGTACTACATAGGAAACGCTGCATACACATGGCTTTGTGATTCTGCACAGGATTTTATGGGAGGGTCAGGGGAAAACTCAGGACCAACCAGTGAAAACTCAGGACAAACCATTTAATCCATTTTGGGCATGAAGTCTGCCAACCCCAGCATCCTGACTGCGCTTTCCCCTTCAAAGCAGCTCCTGCCTACTCTGGTGACTCTGGGCAGCAGAGCCTTATCTGTCTGTCATTCTTGATTTTCACCTCTCAGATACGTGTGCTCTCCTCCTGCCCCCACAGATCCTGTGATGTTAAGGTCCTTCACCATTCAGTGCCAAAATCATGTCAGAGCTTCTGCTCCTCAGGAAGGAGCTACAGGAACCTTTCACGGGTTAGGGTTCAGATTAAGTTAAAGAGGCAGGGAGATAAAAGCCGGAGCAGGCTCTTGTGAAGAGTTCATGGACGGCTGCCGTCCCGCAATACACGTGGCTTGACTTAAAGTGAGCTGAAGCCAGCAGAGAGTGTTTTGAATGCACCAAAATGCCTTACATGGTTTGATTTTTATTCATTATTTTTACCCTGGTTACAGACTGAGAGTGTCTGTTGTATTAGGACTAAGTCTAAATGCTCAATGATGAGACTTTATATATACCTTAAGGTGTGCCTTTTAAGACTGAAGACTGATCACAGTAAAGAGTTCTGGGAACAGCTTTAGGGGGAAGAGTACACTTAGCCCAGTACAGGAACTGATCCCTTTTAAGTGACTAGCTCTGTTCTGGTAATAGCTATTATTATATTATTATTAGAGTGGGAAGAAGCTCTTCCACAGACTGGGGCTCCACTGTGCTAACAGCTCAGCGTGGAAGAAGAAAGGGCTCTTATCCCAAAGGGCTGGCAATCCACATGTGGTTCTGAAACCTGCTAGCCACGGCCTTAAAAATCTGCCTCTGGCACAACCAGTTTCAAAGTCTTTTTCTCACTTGAAATTTTGCAGTATAACATGATTTCATTAAGCAGATGCTAGACAGATAATGTGACATCTTCAAGAAAGGCGTGTTTCCCAAGTGCTTAGGAGTTTGCTGCATGACTCTGATGTCAATACAAAAACTCTGGCAGACATCAGAGGACTTTGAATCAAACCCTTTTCTTTCCTTTCCCTAAGCCATGCTTCTGTTGTAAATAATATTTTCACTAGTCATTCTGTGATAGGTACAGGCAGCCTGCAACACCTTCAGGGAAGCTTTGTGGGACTGAAACACCCCATCGCACGCCCTGAGTGTTAGTCCTCCTGGACCGGGACCTCATTACTCCAAGTGCTGAACAAGCGCTGGCAAGCCAAATTGCCCCAGAGTGCTGAACGGAAAGTGCAGCAGACCAGTGCAGTAGCATGCACTTCAAAATGCTAATTTATTTTCCCAATATGTGGGTTAGTTTTATGAAATCAGCATTTTGTAGCTGAAAAGCTATGGGTTTCTTTCCAGTATAGGGAAGGTCAGCATTCTCTGAAGTGAATGTGGGTTCCTCTTGTTGGCGTGCCAAGCCAGGGCCCCAGATAGCCAAAGGCAGGTGCTCGGCTTTCAGCACAGACCTGGCTCCTTTCCAGTGCTTCCAGGTGGCCAACCCCAAAAGTGAAGGCATCTCGAGACAAATCACTTTGAAATTCTTTCACTAGGACTGGCAAATCCCCCCTAAATCTGCCTTCGCGCTAGTCGCCGTGTACACGTGGGGAATTTGCAGAACCAGTCAATGCGCTCCACTCTGAGAGGGGACGTGGGCCCCACGCTGCCACGAGTGCTATTGTACCTCTCTGGCAGTTGCTGCATTACTATGACAGCTGCAAACCCCGATGAGTGAATAACCTAATCGAGCCATTAAAAGAAACAGAAGCCCTCTGCCCTGTTTGATTTCTCTCTATAATGATGTAAAGTGCACTTTAATGGAGTCAAAGTGGTCCTGGGCCATTCTTGTTAAGGCCATTTGATGCAGTGCTATTGAGTCCCACTGCTAGCGTTCATTACCTCCCTCCAGCTCTCTCCCCTGCCGCATTGTAGTTCAGACTTCCCAGCACAGTTTCTCTGCTGCTACAGCCCCTTGCCTGCATTTTGTCTACGTAAATTAGACCTTGTGCAGCATATTGGCCTGTCAGGGGACTAGGAAGAAACTGTATATTGTTTCTGGCATTCCCGGGCCCTTCTGCCCCTGACATCTGCTGTGTTTGTGACAGGGAATACATTCCTGACTCATTATCCGGGCAAGCGGAATCCCTCCCTGACAGCACCATTAATCAGAATCAAGCAGTCCGGCAAATAAAAAAAAAAAAGGAGAGAGAAGAAGAAAAAGAAAGCAAGCAAAGAAAAGAGACAGTTTCTAACTTTCACTTCTGTGTCATTCCAGTGTCTGGACAAGTAGCAATCTATCTTTCTGAGTGACAGCTCTGATGGATGGCATTATTTATGCTTTTGTGTATTAAAAGACAGTTCTGGCACTGGCTTGTCACTCCACCAGAGATTTGAAAAAAGTTGAAATTTAATTTGAAGGAAAAGAGGGCAAAGATCATAGGATTCTGGCTAGGGAGTGTTGCCTGGGAGGGACAGAGATTGCAGTGGCAGGGAGGGACCGGAAGAGGCGTAGAAATGATGCATAAATAAGTAATCGCCCTTACAGGTATAGAGATTTCTGCTTTCCCTGTGCATCTCTACTAGCATCTTCCTGGGCTGGAGAGGTCTGTTTGTTGACACAAATAGGTTTGATGTTCCTTGGAGGGATGCACCATTTTAGGGTGAGACAGGCATATGCTTAATTTTCTGTGTATAATTATTGTGTGTTTGTGTATACAAACATTATTATATATGCACATGTATATGTGGCTAAATGTGTGTGTGTAACAGGGCGTCTTTACATGCACACGCGTATTTACACGCATTAATTTTAAATATAGGCTTTTTGTTCTAGCGTACACAGCTTCAAGATACAAAACATATCTAAGTATCTGCGCACACCTGAAGCCAGTCACATGGATACATCCCAAGATGAACAATACAGCCATAGTTTTAATTTCTGCCTTTTAAAAAATGTTTACTTACTACAGTATTTGTAAGCAAATTTAAGTACAAACAAAGGACAATATTCTTTAAATCTAAAGTATCTTTACTTGTTTAAAGTTTTGGGGAAAGAATTGCATTTCCCTTCATCTGGAAAGCAGAAGTTTGACGGTTAGTCTAGTTTTATGTCTTTTTCTTTATATTTATCCACACACAGGCTAGTTGACTGCCGAACGCAGAAACCCTGGTATGAAGATTTAGATGCCCACACTTCCGTTTGTACCACCTCCTGCTGTAGAAAAGGCTGGTAATTGCACGTGAAGTGCCAGGCTGGGGAGCTGTCCCACACCGACCCATTTATAAAGTCAGAACTGCAAGGGGTGTAAACCTGTATCTTTGTTTAACTGTGCTGATTTACGTGCTGGCAATTAAACCCATAGGTATTTATACAGCGTACACCACACCATGTATAAATACTAGAACATGGTCAAAGTATGTTTGTGTGGGGATATTATACATAGCAGGGCAGGAGGAAATGAGCAGGCCACATTCGCTTCAAGAACAAACAGGTCCATCTTTCTGAAAATTGTTGATTATGTGTATTTATGCCAGCAGTGGATTTGGCACTACACATATTCATGTTTCTGCAGCCCTGATGATAGGAAGAGCTTCTCGGGACCTGCTGTTCCACGCACAGAGTGAGCAGTGAAGACTTACCTGATCCGAAGAGCGTAGTTAAATCATTAAAGGACATTATATGAATAAGGCACCCCAAATCTAGGTGTCAACATAAATTAAAAGCAGGAATCTTACCTGGAGACTCAGAAAGTTCGGATCACAGATGGATGCACATCTCTTTCTTCATCCCCTTCTGCTTTATCTTGGGAGCGAATGGAGGGAACTGCCTGTACTCTGTTGTGCCGGCTCCAGTGGAGGACGGAGATTCGCAGAGGTGCTAGCGCCTTTCACACACGTGCATCTGTGCGGGTACGAAAGCGAAGACAGCGATTTGGTCATAGGTGGAGCAAGGCTACCAGCCTCTGCCTGCAAAAATGTCCCTGCACTGTAAACGTCTGTTCAGCAGGCTGGGGCTGCCTGTGTAATGCCATGCACGGGTTTCTAGCTGCACAGTGGTTTGGGTTTATGTGTCAGACACACAGAAATGATAGCACAGAGTTCGCTATAGCATAACAACACAAGATGTTTCACTCTCTGATATTTCCAACACTGACACATGGTGTTGACCTGAGAAAACATGAAATAACAAGAAACATAGTTCCCATTATTTATAACTTCTGCTTTCAGATGACCCATCTCTTGGCTATTTTGACAAACATCTGCTTTGGAACCCATCAGCCAACATGCAGCATTTGCTTCTAATTAATACAAATTCGTTTCATTCCCAGGTCTCAGCAGGTTTCACTTCCCCTCCCCATGACTACTGGCATCGGCAGCAGCCACCCTACCACACCTAGCAAATCTTGACAACAGCCACTCTTGAGACTGGAGATCCAGGGCAAAACCCCAAGCACTTCAAAAACTGCCAGAGTTCTTGGCTAAATCCAGGAATGGTGTTGACTTGCAGGCCCAGCTGGATCGTTACTATCATCTCCTTGGACTCTTTTTTCCTTCCTGAGGAAAGTGTATCTCCTCTTCTTATCCACAGGGGGTTTTCAGCTCGGCCTCATTACAACACTCAGAAGTAACACCATATTTCCAGCATATTGACTGAGCGCTGCGATGGACAGGCACGGAACTGCTGTTACTCATGAGCATTTGAAAACCCACCAGGCCAGGATCACACCACCGGTGTTCTGATCGAGACAGGGGTCACAAGAAGGCCTAGGACTGTGCGCTGACTTAATCTGAACAAGTTCCCTAAAGGGATGACATCAGAGCAATCCCAGGCAACGAGCTGTCCCTTCAGGGTGTGAAGCTGTGGAATAAACCTATCCTTTCAAGACCCAGAGCTTAAATTTCAAAGTAAGATGCGTGCGTAATTCCCTCGGGCTCCTTTGAAACCCCAGCCGGTGTTTTGAGAAGGAACCGGTCATTTTTCTACTCCCGGTCTCAGTATGGTAGAGACTGTGGATTGGCTTTTTTTAAAATGTTGATACCATTAAATTGAAATTGGCTGGGATGTAGGGCAGGCTGCAGTTAGTGGAGAAATATGTGGAGGGGTTTCTCTTCACTGGCTTTCAGAGGCATAAGTCGGGCTGGTCAGTAACTGCTCCAGAAGGAAACACAATAATAATCACTCATAACAGCTAGGCAGAGAAGAAAAGCAGAGTCTTATTTGTCAGTCCTACTGTATCTATCTTCTTGGAGCTGTTCTGCGAAAGAAAGGCATCCAAGATTGTACCTCAGCCGGGGTAAATGGTGTAAATTTTCATAGCTCCAGTGAAGACAATTTATACCCACTAAAGATCTGCCCCTTGATCTCCAAAGCCAAAGGAACATAAGCTCTTGCGTTTTAAGCGTGGTAGTTGGAATGTTTAATTCTATTCTGTCGTCTGTCAGAACAGCAGGCAGAGGGAAGGAATGTATTGGTGTCATATGGAAACCACGGTTTGATGACGGACAAAATTAAATCCTTGCATTTGGACATAAACCATGGCAACACAAAATATGCAGCAAGTCAGGCTTGGTTTTCAATACTGAAAACACAAGGCCCCACTTGGCAGGCTGAGGAGGGGATATTAGTCAGATTTAGACATGGTTTTCTTTGTTTTATTGAAGGATAAATAATTATGTGCTGAGATATTCCAGACTCATGTTAACACAGTTCTGTGTGAACCACAGCAGAGGATGCTGTGAGAATAGGAAGGACTGAAGGTTCTTTCACCTACAAAGTGTCTGGGAATCCTGGAAAAGTTTTGGGGTTTACTTCTGGAAAACAATCCCAAAGTTGCCTCAAAATATAGCTGACATGCTAATCTCCAAAAACGAAATGTTCCAAGCATTCGCTTTCTTGACTTTCTTAGGTTAACATATTGATTCAGTATATACCACGTCTCCCTGTGGCGTCTGCTCAGCGCTCCGGCTACTGCTGCAGCTGGGACGCACTCTGAGCCGCTGGCTGCGCCCCCAGCGCCCATTCCGCTGTGCTCTGCAGCTGGGCACGCACCCCTGGGGTGGAGGGGTGCCGCTCTCACGGCATAAAGGCAGCTCTTCTTCCCTTCTAACGCTTTTTGCTAGTTGAAGTCCAGAGAACACCTCGCGGACACGTAAGAGAAAAAAGAAGTAAGCAGAGGGTGTAATCCTCTCAGGCAAGTAGCAGCGGCTAGTTCTGGGTCACACAAAGAGATTTTGGGAAAGTTTCCTTATGGCTTGGTAGCATTTCTTACTTGATTGAAACAAATGTCTGTGCAGAACAACAGATAAAAATACTTTAACTTGTAACAACACTTTCCTTTCTGAGTGCAAGAATTTTGACACAGATTTATCGAATATACCCACATCTGCTGAATAGCTCAGAGTGATACTCAGCAAATGAGTGTTCTGCCTCGCGCTCTTTGTTAGTTCCACGATCTCCCAAGGGGGGCTGCTACTTTCTGTTTTAAAAGAAACCCCAACATAAAAATTGCCTGCAGTAGAGGATCAAAGGTGTTACAGCCCCGTCCCGTTGCCGTGCTCCTATTTTTATTTACACTGCAATATCCTGAAGGCAGAGACCCTATTTTTGTTCTGGTTTTGTATTGTGCCTCGCTCAGCAGAGACCTGCCCTGGCCTCTCATTGCTACCTGCGCTGCCTGAGCTAATAACCATAATAGTTAGCAGAGGAGTTTAAAACAGGTGCTGTGATTATTCCCAGAGGCGTTGGGCAGAGTCAAAGTAATTAGCTGCCCTAGCAAACACGGCTTGTCCTGTGCAGACAGCCGTCACAGGGCCTGTGTACGGAAGAGGGATAGATGGTCTTATCTGAGATCCCAGGAAATGAGCCGGCTTCGTGAAGCTGTGGGGCCACCCCTGCGTGGTGGCAGAGGCCTTGAGCTGGTCCCTCTGCACGGCTCTATCACCACCGACCTGGTACTGTAGTGTATGAACTGCCCCTCCCTTCCCTTCCCAGTATCCCCACCCCAGCTTCCATTTCGCAAAGTCATTTATGATCTTTTGCGCACTGAGATCTGCATTCCTCTTGCCTGGCAGCACTAATGAGGCGTGCAGAGACCTGACAGTATTGACTGGTCTTAGTCATTCATGTTTCTCTTTCCTGGTCAGCCTCCTCTGCTGCCAAAAACGCTTTAAAAGGGAAAAGTGGAAGGTGAAAGGCACAATTCACTGATGAAGTTCTGGAACTGCCTTTTTCTAGGAAAAAAAGCTGCTCCAGTGCCTGCCCTCTAGAACGGAGTTCTGATTTGCACCACCCCCAGACTGCTGCGGACGCTGCTCTACGTCTTGCACCCTCCTGTTGCACTCACAAGTGTAAAATGGAACTTGCAAATCGCTTTTTGGAGAAGGCAAGGGACATAAATGTCAGCACAGCAGAGTGAGTTTACATAGAGATGAAATCAAGCTGAGCAGCATAGATAGAGCATGGAGCTGGATTTCACATTTCACCGATGCTCTTGGTCCAGAGGTTTGCTCATTAACAAGGCTATGATTCTGTTATTGAAACTCATGGTAAGTGGCTCCTTAGGCAAAGATCCAGCAAAGCACTTAGGCAAATTCATAAATTTATGTCCCATTGACTTCTGTGCAACTATTTATATGCTCAAAGTCATGCATGTCTTAAATGCATTTCCAGATCAGGCCTTATACTCAACAAATAGTCTTTCTGCAGCATCGTAAACCCCAAGCTTTCAAAATTCATGAGTTCCAGCTCTCATTTCCCCTAAGCTACCATAACTGCAATGCAGAATGCAAATTCAGAAAATGCTTTTTTGGAAAAATAAAAAAAAAAGTCTTAGTTTTGAACTTCTAATTCCAATGGCTCTAAAGCTCAGCTTCAACCAAGTAAAAGAAACAAAAAAGAACGAAAGCCATGGCTGTCATTTAAGTTCATCTGGGAGATGAGGCTTTTAGAAAAAACACTCAATACTGTAAAACTTCCAATAAAATCCCTAAAGTAAGAAGATCGTTTTTTACATTTGAAAAGACTGAGATCTTCGTAGCAGCCTCCGGCTCGGTACACCCAGCTAGGTGCAACTTGAGCTGTGTTTTGGGTGGGGGCAACGATTGTGACTCTGGGTTCTTGGGCCTCGAACAGGCTGCTTTGCTTCTCAGTCACTACGGTGCTCAGCCTAGCAGATTACTTTGCAGAGTTGTACTGCTCCTTGTTTTCTTCTACTTTACATACATTCTCTAAAGCCTCCGTTCAAAGGTCACCTCTTGAATGGGTATTTAAATGTCTTCATCAATAACAAACAGGGAATCAAATTGCCTTTCAGTAAGGATTCCCAGCTTGGTTTTTGCATCACATACTTTTTCTTACCATCCTTTCGGCCAGTAAGTCAAAACTGACTCCCACATCCGATTGTGGCAGAGGAATTGAGTAGTTGGGAGCATCTTTGGATTAATCAACACTTTTTCAGAAGGGCTAATTTAATTTCTTATAGACTCCAGGCGCCCAAGAGTATAGGAACGTCTTGCGTTCACCCATGTGTGATTCATGTTTTACTCCTCTTTCCCAAATGCAGCACAACATATTCTTAACTGATCAAATACTTTAAATCCCAAAGTGACATTCTGCAGGAAGTTATTTGGAGTCAGCTCAAGCTGCTCTTAATATAAGTGGTAATTTCATCAAACTAAAAGCAATGGTGATTTATTTTTAATTATAATCACTATTTCAGTGCAGGGATCTGAGCTGTAACTAGGGTTTGCTGAGTTTGTCCTGGCCCCACGCACGACCTGCTTACAAGGTGTAAGCTCTGTACGACAGTCATTTACTCTGGCTGCATTTTAGGACAATCCTGCATTAAATATATGCTCCACTCCATGCATATGATTGTTACGAACAAGACTTGCTTTGTTTTGGTGCTTTTGCCCTCCCCTCCTGACATCCCAACTACGTACATGTGCTCCCGGCTGAGGGAGAACCCACGGGGGACCAGCTGATGGGGACGAGGCGTAACCGGCAGCAGAATTTAGAATACTCCAAACTTTTCTCCTACTTTTTCCCATGTGGCTTTTCAGACCCTGAAGTGCCAGGGGCTGCGGGAGATGTACGTGCAAGGAAACTCTCAGGGAAACCTGCCTTGATGAAAATCTCTGGAGAGAAAAATCCTAGGGCTTTTGATATTTTGTGGGATTTGGGCTTCTTGCTACTTCCCTCCAAATAAAGCCTTTGAGGAACAGATTAACTTTGTTCGCTGGAGAACTTCAGCTGCAGGAAACTCCAGTCCGTTGCAATTGCTCAATTTCCCTTTGACAAGCCTCTTCACCCCCTAAGGCCGACAATCCACATTACACTCCCCTGCTCTCAAAGGGGTCGCTTTACATTGCATCACCGTGTAAATGGAAACCACCGAGTGTCACTGGTGAAATATGAGCTCACCAGGCCACTGATTCCCTGCCTGCACTACTGCAGAAATGGCTTATTTCTGAATTAGGAAGAAAAAATTGCAAAGCTTAATATCTTAGATTTGCCTTTTGCCTACAAAGTTGTAGGGGTGAGCGTGGATGTGCTAGCAGGGGTTGCCCAAAGGTACCAGTCCAGATCCTGCTGTAGTTTCTGTGTTCTTGGTGGAGGCCTGTCCATTCCCACATCACTCCTTACCATCTTCCATGACCACATTTTTCATTTTACTGACCTGATTGTGAAATATCTGGTGCAAACCTCAGCAAGGAAATTAGGCCCATAAGGTTGAGAGTTAAGCACTCAAATGCTGGATTTCATAAAGCAGACAAAGATTAAATGCACATCGATGTATGAAACTGAACATACCCATAGGCCACTGAATATGTTCCCCAAATCTGAAAGGATGCACAAGCAAGCCTTATTTTCATCATCCCTGTCTATTAGCATCCAGCCAATACACTTTATAGAGTCTATAGAGACAAGGTATTATAAAGATCATGCAGCCCAGGGAAGTACAAAAGCGATTTAAAATGTTCTAATCTCATTAATCTGTTTCTTCTCCCTAAAGATGTTCAAAGCCTAGGCCAGATCCTTAGCTGGCAAGTGAGGTAGAAAAGCACTTAAATAAGACCTTAAATTTAAGCTCATGCTTAAGTTCTATTTACCGCAAAGTTCATTTCAAGATAAATTCATGCTAAAACAATATTTCTAAGCAAAAAACCCCTCACTTGAGCCAGAGACTTTACAATATAAACAGAGCTAATCTGTAGTAGATGAGGCTTTTCTGCTTCAGGACTTTCCCCCACTCTTCTGAGCCTCTTTCATCTAGCAAAGGGAACAGAAATTGCGGCTTTGGTGACTAGTCTGAGCAAAGCAATTCTACTTGGATTTTACATATTCAGCTAACTGCTGGAAAAATCACAGAGAACCAGTTTGTCACCAAGCTGTATTGCACACACACAAAATATATCGCTATAATACTTAATCGAAATCTGGCGCACTTGTTTACAGCCCAAAAAGTCAGACCCGTTTTCCTGACCCTGTTTTTCCCCCCTGCAGTTACCCAGGAATTGCACGCACTGCACTGGTTTAGGGTGTTATGGGGATTCATACATTCAGGCTTGCTTACATCTCTGAAAGTCACGCAGTGTAAATCTGTACGATGTTATCACCCACAGACATCCAAATTAGACTTTTGCTATTATCTAAGTTATTACCACAGGCTCCTAAGTCTGATAGCCAGTATTCAAATATTTACCGTAACGAGAAGTCTCCTGACTGCCAGCTGTCATTCTCCCATGGAATGGGCAGGTTTCCACATACCTTGATTCTTTTTCCCAACTCCACTGCTAATGATTATTTCTGCAGTCTGGGGGAAGCCAATAACTTCTGTATATGAGCTAGGTCACTAGTTAGATGCTAATTTTGTGGAAGCTGGACAATCTTTTACTATGTACTTGGCCACTCCTAACTTAGTCACAGCATGATCCTACTTACATCCCTCAGCCTCACACATGTGAAGAAACCAGTACAAATGTTTGTAATGGTAAGTAACGCTCAGCCACAGTTGTAACTGGAGGTACTACGTGCATGCCAAACATTGCATTATTAGTAGTATTGCTATTGGCAGAATAAATGGCAGCACCATAATGGGACAACAGCATCAGGTCTCAGGGAGGCAGAGGGTAAGGAGACATTAATATGTGCAGTCAACTTGCATCTTGCACTATGAAAGTGTGCTGGTATGAGTGGTTCTGACACCTAGAACATAAACCAGATGGCCCCTTTCTTACGCCATATCATGCAAAAAGAGATTTGAATTAATTCATGTAGAAATCATGACAATTCTGTTGCTGTTGGAACTCAGTATAGCGGACAGGGTGGCAGTAGATTATGCTGAATTTTTAACTTATGAAATACTAGTGACAGATGTCACTGCCTGTACTCCTTTGTTGCTTCCCATCCTTTCTCCATCCCCTAGTGCCCTTGTGTCCCTTCTCCAGAGCAGTAACTCCGGACTACATTGCTTAAAAACTTATTGAAATAAAATTTAGTGCAGGACTTTCTCAAAGTCTGCATGTAAAGAGAAATCCGTCCAACCCCAAAGTGTGGGCCTGAAACATAAAGATGCTGGGATAAAGGAGATTTCCTTTTTCAGTGAACTCCACTTACAGCCCTTTTTGGAGTTCCATCCAAAATTAATTTTACTGGCCATAGGGGTCGATGAACTATGCAAGCAACCGTGCCTTCCACAAGAAGTTTGCATCCTGAGCAGTTGAGTGGAGACGGGAATATCCCCATCTGCACTGTGTGGAGGCTGAGGCACAGGAGCCGAGGCGCTTTGGCCAGGGCTGCTCCGAGGCTTGCTCAGGGCCAAGATCCCCCGGATCCTGCTGTTGCGCCTCTGCCCACGAGCCATTCCTTGCTCCCACTCCAGGGATGTGTTCGCACGGGCGCCCGTCCAGCAAGGTGCCAGGGTCTCCCTGAGAGCAGGGAGAGCTTTGTGCCAGGGCACTGCTGGCGCGGCCACCCAGGCTCTGAGCCCACCATCCCCGGAGCCGCCTCGGTTGTGCGCTGCCGTAATGAGATCCCGGGCTGCTCCCTGATCTCTGCACTTCACACATGCCTCCTCACTTCCATTTTTCAGCGCCTTCTCCACACAGCATGTCTCCCGCCGACACACCCCTGTCAGCTCCTCCATTGTGTGGCCAGCAGCGTCTTTCAGCACATGAGCCTCAGCCAATATGGCACAAACACATCGATTCGGGGCAGGGGGGGAAGCAGGAGGGAAGCCTCCGCCGCCAGCGTGTGTGTGTCTGCAGGGCGGGGGGGTCCTCTCTGCCATACAAAAGCACAAGTGGTTTTGTTCGAGCTGGCAGAGGCCGGCTGTGTTGAAGCTCCCTTTCATCAGTGGGTATTAGGCCCAAATCGCTGCCTCTTTGAATATGTACACAGCGCTTTCCATCTCCTGTCACCGGGATGACAGATCTGCCAGGCTCCTCCGGGGCCTGGCACCTGGGGCGCGCAGCAAAGCCGGCTTTTCAGCTAAGAGCACACACAGCTTTTTTTCTTTTTTTT
>VZTV01116128.1:2216-12355 GCA_013400875.1 Anhinga rufa
AGCCTGGCTGGGAGGTAGGCTAGAATGTAACCACAACGTAATCGCAAGGTGAAGCTCCTAGGCGTTGTGGCCTGTGCAGGAGTTCCGGGCAGGTGAACATCATGCATTTTGGTGATCTTACTTAACGCTGATTTTAAGAGAGCCACAACGTTTCACACCAGCAGGAACTGTGTGCCTTCTGTGTATGTCAGTGACCCCAGAACTAGCTCCAAGTAAGCTGATACGTCATTGTGTTGCACTGGGTGGGATCATTCATCCCCACCAGGTAGCAGTTAGTTGCACGAACAAGTTGCTGTGCCCTGGCTAGGTGCAGTGCTGTGCTGACTTGACTGTACTGTTTCTATTTCCGAAGCTAGCTCAAAGCCGGCTCAGGGAGCTCTGCACTGCCAGCAGCTGCACAGCATGGACATGGCCTGCAGAAGCTATTGAGACAGGAATCCAAGGAGTGATGGGAAGCAGAATTTCAGACTAGGCTGTGCGGAGGTGTTTAGTACATTTAGCCCCTACACCCAGCACCCCCAGAAGTGCTTTGAAACATGACTAATAGTTCTTTACCTATACGTGTGTATAAAGGTTGCTCAACAGCTCTGAATTCAAAGTCAGGTCTTCCCATTTCAGTCTTGCTCTTAAATGTGAGCTTCCCTAAAGGGAGAGGGACTCTGGGAATGTGGGCGTCACCTCAGCCTTACCTACCCTCCAGTAGGAGTTGTATAAAAGAAACCATATTCTCATCAGGACTTTCAGGTGTGTGGGTGTTTCCAGGAATAAACAACACCCAACCACAGAACAACCAGGAAGCGGCTTTATAAGCATACTATGTCACTCTGCTGGCACAAAGTTTATAAATTTTACCTCCATAGCCAGCCTACTGCATTATGCCATTCTACTAGGGGACTTGCCATGCGGTGGGACCAACGGCCTAGGAAATGGCCGTTGCATACTGCCCTTCATGGCATGCTGAAAGCAAGAGCTGGAATTACAGAGTCTGCAATTGCAACCATTCAGACAATCAAATTTTGGGCAGACCTGTCAATCATATTCCAGGTAGACTGGATGAACTCTGTTAGGGTTAAGAACTGGAATAGTCAGAGGAACAGTGGGTCAGAGAAAGTGCATCAGCAAGGTAGATTTAGGAGAAGTTTTGCATCTGCCCACACAAGAAGTGATGGTGCTCTCCAGTACTTTCACTTTCTCTTTCACATACCCTCATATGCAAAACTAAGGTATTTTGTTACAGAGTATGCAAATTAAACTTACAAAATTATTTTCCTTCATTATAAATGTAACAAGTTCTAGGCGTAAGACGGGTCATCAAAAGGCAGGAAATTCACTGACAAGTGTGACACACACTGCTATCTCTGGAAGAATAAAGTGGTTTTAATGTCCTATGTATTGGACAAGGCCGTTGCATAACGTAATCCAGGCTTAATTTCACTTTCTTGCCAAATTGCCAGACAAAACCATTGTATTTCATTGCTGGGGTGATCACCTACTGAGTAAAACAGATCTGTCAGTACACAGAGAATCATGATGCTTTTCCAGAACCATTTCCAGCTTCAGAGATAATTGGATTTATTCATTTATGTGCAGCCCACTGAGCTATCTGTGTGGTCCCAAGGTTTAGGATCCTCAGCTGACATAGAAAGAGAGAGCAGTGAGAATTCTCACATGGAGGAAGTCATGGTAGCTCCATGAGAAGTCAAGACAACAAGGCCAGCTTAAAAGCTTATACCAGCTGAGGTTCCAGCACTCTGATATTCATGTTATCATTGGAAATGAAGTTCATGGAAACAATTTAATTTCTGCCTGCACCTTGATAATTAAAATCCAGCTTTACAGCTCCTGCACTTCTTGTTGAATGTGCTGTTAGCATGGAATCTGCTGTCAGCAAGGACTTGAAGGCTGAGTAAAACCACTTCAAACAGAGCAGATCACAGGCTGTGCCTTTGTAAAATAATATCTGATGACATTATGATAATTAACATGAAATGGGTCTGCAATAACCCACATTGAAAACCACAGGCAGAGCCCAGATCTGTGCTCTCAGAACACAGAAGACAAGGAAAGTTCAGTCTCCAGGAAGGCTGCGATGGCTCTGCATAGCATCTTAAACCAACAGTGCTTGAGTTTTCTCTGTTGCTGTGTTGAAAAGCACACTTACTGAAAGTGTGTCTTCAATCGCGCCTTGTTGGCAACGTCTTCGTCCTCAGCTACGTCTTAGGCTTCAGCTTTAGCTATCACAGTTTATCCCTCTCCTTCTCCTCCTTCCCATCAAATGCACACTACATTTCTGACTGATGCAGCCAGCAAACCCTGACAACTTTCCTCCCTCTACATGCATTATTTCTCCATCTAGGTCATCCTCTGTCCCACTCTGGCCTTTCTCAGGGTCAATTCCTCTGTCATGGGGTCCTGGCTGTCGTTGTGTAACCAAGAGGACAGGCTCCAGTGAATAAGAACGTGTACTTGTCGCTTCTTGTGGCAAATTTATGTTTTCAGTTGTGTCCTGCCACAGACTTCTCACATCTCACTTGCCAGGTTCTGTTCCGTGTAGCAGAACTTTCACAAGACAGAAGAAGGGACTGTTGCAGTACTTCCCAGATACAGTCCTCCTCAGATTTCTGGATGTTGTCATGTCCCTATGGATGTGATCAACAAGATAGCGACTATGTCTGCACCAGCTAACAAGAAAGAAACACAAGCTTTCCTAGGCCTTGTGGTATTCTGGAGAATGCGTTTTCCAGGTTATAGTCATCTGGTGAGCCCTCTTTATCGAGTCACCTGAAAGAAGAACTATTTTGAGTGGGTCCTTGAGCAACAAAAAGTCTTAGAGCGCATCAAACAGGAGATAGATTGTGTGGTAGCTCTTGGGCCTGGCCAGACAGGACCAGCTGCGCAAAATGTACTCTGCACTGCAGCTGGGGAGCATGGTCACACCTGGAGCCTCTGGCAGAAAATATCAGGAGTAATGCGAGGTTGATCACTAGTGTTTTGGAGCCAGGTGTATCAAGGATCAGATCACTGTACCCCAACTGAAAAAAATATACTAGCAGCCTATGAGGGGGTTCAAGCTGCTTCATAAGTTGTTGGTCCAGAAGTATTTCTCCTCTTGGCACCATGATTGCTCATGTTACACTGGATGTTGAAAGGAAACATCTGGAGTACTGTGTTCAGTTCTGGGCTCCCCAGTTCAAGAAAGACAGGGAACTGCTCGAGCAAGTCCAGCAGAGAGCTACCAAGATGATCAGGGGACTGGAGCATCTCTCTTATGAGGAAAAGCTGAGACCTGGGTTTGTTCAGCCTGGGGAAGAGAAGACTGAGGGGGGATCTCATCAGTACTTATCAGTATCTGAAGGGTGGGTGTCAAGAGGATGGGCCCAGACTCTTCTCAATGGTGCCCCATGACAGGACAAGGGGCAATGGGCACAAGTTGGAACACAGGAGGTTCCACCTGAATATGAGGAAAAACTCCTTTGCTGTGCGGGTGCCAGAGCAGTGGCACAGGCTGCCCAGAGAGGNATTGGATTTATTCATTTATGTGCAGCCCACTGAGCTATCTGTGTGGTCCCAAGGTTTAGGATCCTCAGCTGACATAGAAAGAGAGAGCAGTGAGAATTCTCACATGGAGGAAGTCATGGTAGCTCCATGAGAAGTCAAGACAACAAGGCCAGCTTAAAAGCTTATACCAGCTGAGGTTCCAGCACTCTGATATTCATGTTATCATTGGAAATGAAGTTCATGGAAACAATTTAATTTCTGCCTGCACCTTGATAATTAAAATCCAGCTTTACAGCTCCTGCACTTCTTGTTGAATGTGCTGTTAGCATGGAATCTGCTGTCAGCAAGGACTTGAAGGCTGAGTAAAACCACTTCAAACAGAGCAGATCACAGGCTGTGCCTTTGTAAAATAATATCTGATGACATTATGATAATTAACATGAAATGGGTCTGCAATAACCCACATTGAAAACCACAGGCAGAGCCCAGATCTGTGCTCTCAGAACACAGAAGACAAGGAAAGTTCAGTCTCCAGGAAGGCTGCGATGGCTCTGCATAGCATCTTAAACCAACAGTGCTTGAGTTTTCTCTGTTGCTGTGTTGAAAAGCACACTTACTGAAAGTGTGTCTTCAATCGCGCCTTGTTGGCAACGTCTTCGTCCTCAGCTACGTCTTAGGCTTCAGCTTTAGCTATCACAGTTTATCCCTCTCCTTCTCCTCCTTCCCATCAAATGCACACTACATTTCTGACTGATGCAGCCAGCAAACCCTGACAACTTTCCTCCCTCTACATGCATTATTTCTCCATCTAGGTCATCCTCTGTCCCACTCTGGCCTTTCTCAGGGTCAATTCCTCTGTCATGGGGTCCTGGCTGTCGTTGTGTAACCAAGAGGACAGGCTCCAGTGAATAAGAACGTGTACTTGTCGCTTCTTGTGGCAAATTTATGTTTTCAGTTGTGTCCTGCCACAGACTTCTCACATCTCACTTGCCAGGTTCTGTTCCGTGTAGCAGAACTTTCACAAGACAGAAGAAGGGACTGTTGCAGTACTTCCCAGATACAGTCCTCCTCAGATTTCTGGATGTTGTCATGTCCCTATGGATGTGATCAACAAGATAGCGACTATGTCTGCACCAGCTAACAAGAAAGAAACACAAGCTTTCCTAGGCCTTGTGGTATTCTGGAGAATGCGTTTTCCAGGTTATAGTCATCTGGTGAGCCCTCTTTATCGAGTCACCTGAAAGAAGAACTATTTTGAGTGGGTCCTTGAGCAACAAAAAGTCTTAGAGCGCATCAAACAGGAGATAGATTGTGTGGTAGCTCTTGGGCCTGGCCAGACAGGACCAGCTGCGCAAAATGTACTCTGCACTGCAGCTGGGGAGCATGGTCACACCTGGAGCCTCTGGCAGAAAATATCAGGAGTAATGCGAGGTTGATCACTAGTGTTTTGGAGCCAGGTGTATCAAGGATCAGATCACTGTACCCCAACTGAAAAAAATATACTAGCAGCCTATGAGGGGGTTCAAGCTGCTTCATAAGTTGTTGGTCCAGAAGTATTTCTCCTCTTGGCACCATGATTGCTCATGTTACACTGGATGTTGAAAGGAAACATCTGGAGTACTGTGTTCAGTTCTGGGCTCCCCAGTTCAAGAAAGACAGGGAACTGCTCGAGCAAGTCCAGCAGAGAGCTACCAAGATGATCAGGGGACTGGAGCATCTCTCTTATGAGGAAAAGCTGAGACCTGGGTTTGTTCAGCCTGGGGAAGAGAAGACTGAGGGGGGATCTCATCAGTACTTATCAGTATCTGAAGGGTGGGTGTCAAGAGGATGGGCCCAGACTCTTCTCAATGGTGCCCCATGACAGGACAAGGGGCAATGGGCACAAGTTGGAACACAGGAGGTTCCACCTGAATATGAGGAAAAACTCCTTTGCTGTGCGGGTGCCAGAGCAGTGGCACAGGCTGCCCAGAGAGGTTGTGGAGTCTCCTTCCCTGGAGCCATTCACACCCCGCCTGGACGCGGTCCTGTGCCCCCTGCTCTGGGGGTGCTGCTCACGCAGGGGGGCTGGACAAGGTGATCTCCAGAGGTCCCTTCCAACCCCTGCCATCCTGTGATTTTGTGAAACATCCCCTCTACACATCACACAACCAGTGCTACATGGAGTAAGTGGGTAGCTTTGATCACACAGAAGAGAACGTGAGTCAAGTCAGTTTGCAGGAGTGAAAGCCATCCAACTAGGCCTAGAGATTGCTGAATGAGAAAAGTGGCCAATACTCTTGTGTCTATACCGATTCATGGCTGGGGGCTAATGCCCGACAGGGGTGGTTACAGCAGTGGAAGACCAATTGTCAGTGCAGACGTAAACCCATCTAGGCTGCTGCATTGTGGCAAAACATTGCTGCCCAGGTAGAAAGCATTGCCCTAAAGCTACATCATATAGATGCTCACGTGCCCAAAAGCCATGCCACTGAAGAACATCAAAACAATGAACAGGTAGACAAGGCTGTCAAAATAGATATAGCTCAGGAGGACCTGAACTGGGAGTGTAAGGTTGAGCTATTTGTAGCTCGATGGGCCTATGAAACATCGTGACATCTAGGGAGAGATGTGACATAGAAACAGGCTCATGATTGAGGGGTGGGCCTGACCATGGAGGCCATCACACAGATCACTCATGAATGTGAAACATGCTGCAATCAAGTGAGCCACACAAATAAAGTCTCCCTGAAATAGAGGGCGGTGCCTGGGTTTTCTATACGGTGAAGCCTGGCAAGTTGACTATATTGGAACACTGCCACGAACACGCCAAGGCAAGTGCTACGTACTCGCCGTGGTGAAAGCAACTACCGGTTGGCAAGAAACACATCCTGTAAACCCTGCCACTGCCCAAAAGACCATCTTGTTTTGCCTGTGAAGGTAATTGTTGAGTGATGTCCCTGTCCTTATCTTAACCTGCAAGCCTTTTGTTGTATTTTTCTCCCCCTGTCCAGCTGAGGAAGGGGAGTGATAGAATGGCTTGGTGGGCACCTGGCTGCCAGCCAAGGTCAGCCCACCACACCTTCTCATATGAGCCCCTCACTTGTTCCTAGAAACCCAGAAAGTTGCTCTGAAAGCATCTTAATGACATCTTAATATTTGCCTACCAAAAGAATCCAGCTCTCTAACTTCTAGTTCTGAATGAATTCCTATAGGAATGGCAGAGACCTTTCATTATGACAGCTTAAAGTAGGACTTTTCTTATTTAGAAGGTAGTTTTCTCTCTTCCAAAATCTCCCCTGTCCCATTGCATCTTTTCATTTTTTCACGTTTATGCAGAAATCATCTACCCAATACACCGCGTGTCTGCACATTTACACAGCCTTACTTTAGTCTTTGCATCAAATTAGAACACTATTTCTTTTACGTTTGAGGCCTCATACTGCTTACATGTTGCTTACTTCTCTCTCCAGCCTTGTATCTTAATCTCTACTTACATAAACATCTCTTCTTCCTCTCCATGCACTTATCTAAAATATAGCTATGATATCTATTCACAAGCATTACTAATTCCTAGATTAGTGGTAAAAACTCAGAAAACAAGCCAGAGTGTTACTGTGAGTAGCATATCAAAACCCTCAAGACAGTGCAGAGTAGTGTCAAAATGTTAAACTGAATTTAAAAAACCAAATAGGGAAAAATATACAGAGCACCCTCCCACACAAAACTGTAGTCAGTAAGATGATCCTGGGACCAAGATGACCCAACTGGATTTCTGTCTCACCTGGTTTTATTTATATGATCCTTATCAGTCTTTTTTTACTTATTTACATAGGACCTTAATTCACACTCCTCTCTTCAAATGAACATCAATGCAGACGGTTTCTGAACACCAGTCTGATCAAACAAAATTACCAGAATATCAGACTACAGTCATCAGTACAGCTTGCTGATGTTCAAACGTGATGTGCAGTCCTAGCTCCTGAGCAGTTCAATTTCCTGCCAACTTTGATCTGTTTTCTGTCTTTACATCTTATGACTCTGTCCTCAGTAGTAATTATTCTGACTTGTAGCTTTCAACAGCTGAGGCCTTTTCTCTACCACTGGCCCACAGAACTGTGCTGGGGAAGTGCTGTGGCTTAAGAAAGGAAAAGAAACCCTGAACCTGAAATTACTAGATCAAATGAGGAAGTGGGGAAGCAGGTACACTATTATTTTAAAAAAAACCCCACACAACAGTATTCTGAAAAAAACAATCAGTTTTTCAGTGAAAGATGTGGGCCAGCTTCAATTTCTGTGTTATTTCTGTTGGAAAGTATGTAAAATAGGCTTTTCTTTCCCCTCAAAACTCAGTTTCTCTCCCCAGGGTCTGGAAAGCCTTGTTGTTCAAGATGAGAACCATGCTGCCAATAGCTAAGTAGCTACTGAAGGTAGAAATCATTAAAAACATCACTTACAGAGGAGACTTGAGACTGCTTATTTTTATGAGGGAGACATGCGGAGGAATTTTCTTGGTGGCAGTGACAAAGGAGTAGCAGCAGTAGTATTAGCAGTAGTCATGACAAATATGAAGAATAAGTTTCTCTCTAGCTTCCTAAGACTAAGATTTCCTTTCTGATATTAAATTCAGCCTTGAATAGTTTCCTCTGCTTTTACCCCCTCTGAGCTCTGCTGCAGGGTTTATCTTCACTCATCAGCCTCCTGAGGAGAACCAATGAACGGAAGGCAGAGTTGTTCAATCTGTTTCCTCAGCGTTCGCCTAGGCTCTCAGCACAGGAAGCCTAGTGCTCTGAAAAGTCAGAGGGAGGAACCTCTCCAGCTTTGAGGAGCCAGTTGATCAGGAGCACGCACAGCTAGAGAGGAGTGGGAAAGGAGGAGAGAACACACTGACATTGGCCCCTGAGGATGCACTGGCAGGCAAGAAATACTCCCCATGACCACAGCTAGGTTGGTGACAGGATGGATGGAGTGACAGAGCTGTCTGAACCATAAAAGCAGGAGCCGACATGAAGATTGCTGGGAAGACAGTGTGTGTTTTTGTGCTGTTCGCCATCACCAAAGCCATGAGAGCAGCAGGTGAGTCTAACTGGGACCAATCAGCCGTTGAGAGGGAAGAAAGGGAAATATGCACCGATATTTTCGTTCCACAAAAGCTATTCATCATGCTGTGGCTTTCTTTAATTGCTAAGAATTATGGAGCACAACTGAAACATGCTTCCCCAATATCTACTCCTGCTCTTTTTTTCTCAGTGGTCACAAGGCTGCCAGGCATCATCACTGTGACGTCCATGTAGGCAATTATTTAGTGACCCTTAGCTGGGAATGTACCATTTGTCACAGATAACCTTTTTTCTCAGACATCTAAATCCACATCATCTGAGAAACTGACCCATTTGACATATTAAAAATATGCCCGGGAAAGCGCTTGTGAACTTGAAGCTTTTGGCTGTGTGGTTTCTGCTGAAAAGAGGCTGCAGATACTCTGAAATAGGGCAGGGATCTCTTGCGTCTTTCTGAGGAGTGGTGGAAGATCACTGATCCGCTGACAGTAGGGAGCAGTTTCTGGAATTTCATTCTGACGCTAATGGGCATGGTCAGTATCAAGAGTGGGAAAGGCTTTTGTACCAAAGACAGCGGCACTCCTAAGCCTTTCTGACCACATCTTTTAGTGTAGTTGGCTTAGTTTTAATAGAGTTTAGCTACAGCAGTTCATGTCTTCCACATACTGTTCATTTGCATTTCTAGAGCTTGTACTCTTCCGGACACCATGCAGCAGTCCAGGGGCATCGTAATGGAACTAGGGATTTAAGCAGCAGTTCCAGAAACCTAAATTGTATGTCTATGTCTATGAGGGGAAAGAAGAAGGCAAGATAGGTTTGTGAGATCCAAATTAAACTAGGGACATCACTGGATAATACGTAACACGCATGTGTCCAATCCTATTATGAATGGGTAGAACTAAAAGGCATGGGTATGAGTTATTCCATTCCACTTGGCCAGAGAATAAAAATGGCTCCTTGGTGATATTTTAAAGCAAAATGGATGCAGTCATTTTCGGCAGTGAGGGAACACCCGTCTCTAATGTGTTTGGCTGATCAAATGAGGGATCCAAAATGGTTACCTCAGTGCTGCCCTTTGGAAAAATTTGAAATACTTCACAAACATTATTAAACTTTGCATCAGTAACCTCACAACAGGCGCACTGGAGGTAAAAAACCTGTCCCTATTCTGTAGGTAAAGAACTATCTTGGAAGAATACTGAGGAACCTGCTCAGGGTCATACAGACAGATTATGGTAGCATCAGAGACAGTCTACACTTCTGAATACAGCTGCTCAAAAAGTAAAGAAGTATGGACACATCACAAAATGTTGAAGAAAATGGGGGAGACAAAGGGGAATCCTACTGGCAAAAATTATTTTTAAAACTGGACTTTGCTGGAAATATTTTAAAAAAAACAATGCCAAAAAGTTATTTTTTTCACCCAAAATGTAATTGGATTTTAACTTCTTGGTGTCTTGGTGAATTAATGATATTCCCCTTCAGAGAACACAGAAAAAGATGTTCAGTTAAAATCTAATTTCATGCTTGAACCTTCCCCGCCCTTCCCCCAAATAAAAAGCAGCCCACATTTGATGGGAAGTTTTTAGCTAATACTGCTCTTAA
>VZTV01116129.1:0-11579 GCA_013400875.1 Anhinga rufa
AACAGGACTGGACCCAGTACTGAGGGACTCCATTGACTCATTAGGTAGATGTTTCGTGGCTCCCAGGTGCAAATCCCAGCTACCGCCACCTCTCCGAGGCCCATACTGAACTCACCGCAGTATCACCCTTGGTATTCCAGGAGCACCGCACATCAGCGCAATCCCGTGTCAAGTCAGAAGGAAGCAGTTTTCTAAATCTATATGCATTTGTGCATAACAGGCCATACGTTATCGTGACGGACACCAAATAAAACCAATATAGCATCCATCCTCTTGATAGCAATACTTTGAGAGAGCTACTTGGCGTTATTTTATTTTGCGATATGTCAAATGGGACACGAAATGATGTACTCAGCCAGGTGGGAACAACTCATTTCAGGAGGAGGGCTCAGCGTTTCTGCTGTTCGCATTGCAGGGATTCCAAAGGCCAGTCTCTGGCAGCAGGGAGCACAGTGAGCTGGAAACTCAGAGTGTCAAAACCCGCTGTGTTAACGCTCAGGGGATCTAGGGTCTGTATCAAACTTGAAGACCAAAAATTCTTGTGCGCTTCATGTGTTTCAGGTGTTCTGGGTGATGATGTAAAACAGTGACACGGAAAAAAAAAAAGAATTAAAGTGGAGAAAATGGAGATGAATGCAAAAATTGGAAGACCTAGTTTATGGAGAGAGGGCAAGAAATCATGGTCAGTGGAGAATATTGGAGTAGAAGGTGGCGTTCCTCAAGATCCGGATCTAGGACTGATTCTAAATATTTTGATACGTACAATAGGTGTGTGGTTACGAAATGTATGAGTAGCAAAAGCTTGGAAATACAGCTGGAGCCAGAGTAACACGAAGAGAACTGCACGGACCTTTCTGCCTACCTGCCGTTCAGCCAAGCTTTCGGACCTTCACAGCACGAAGGCTAGACCATGCATCGCATCCCTCCAGCTGAATTTCACATCACTTCAGCTGTTTAAAAGTGAGGGATGAGTCTCTGCTGGTTCTTTCATCTCCCTCGGTAATCTATGGCAAGAAGCACCTTCCAAAGTCTGCGGAGAGATTGGGTGGATTGTCTTTCAGAAGATCCTCTCCCTCTTTTGGCTGCACGGTGAGCTTATGTGACGGGCACGGAGCAGACGCTATTCATCAGAAGTCTAAACTTAGCTAGGGATGAGTCATATCTCTGAGATGAAGGAACGGGAAGTTTTGCCATAAATTCTGCTGAGTCTAACAGAAGGAAAGCAAGGAAGAGAAAAGCTTGATTTCAAGCCTACAAGTGGGTATGTGCCTCAGAGAAGTCAGCTACGACCTTTGGATGCGTGAGGGAAGCAATACTTGGCAGGAGCGAGGTAAATAGCAATGCTGTTTTACAAAGCGTTGCTATCTGGAAAGCTCTGTACAAGCCTGAGGACTTCCACGCAGTAAAAAAATGAACTGTACAAAGCGTTGAGAGGGGTTTCCTAACTGCCAGTGACACAGGGGGAGAGTCTATGTGATTATACATGGAAGAGAAAATGCGAGGGAATCAGCTTTGCCTATCAACCCTGCGCTTCTCGGAAAGATTGTGGGAATTTGGTTTCACTAGGTGGTAATGCAAAACTCAAAGGAATTTGGTTTCACTAGGTGGTAATGCAAAACTCAAAGGCGATGAGAGTCTTCCCATTAAACTCAGTGAGATGTGGATCAAGCTCGCAATGCTGACGTGTTCTTCACAGAGATCACGAGCAGCTGGGCTTAGGAAGGACAGATCTAGGCTACCACATCAGATAGTGGCCACGGTTATAGAAAGGACATCTAGCATTTTAAAAAAATGTTGCTTTTCCTAATATTCTGCTCTAGGTAAACACGTACAACCATCATCAAATACAATGTGTGACAGCAGACAGGACACTGGAGAAGCTCTGAAAAGAGGATTTTGCAGTAAGAGGCATTGTGCTGTGTATAGGCTACTCGGTTTTTAACCTGCAACCATTTTAATCTATTGATTCCAGAGTTGATCAAAACGCTCTGTTCGATATTTGATTAATCTAAAGCTGATTTTTTTTAGGTTGTTTGTTGTTTGTTTTTTTTTTTTTCCCAACAAAGCAAAAAATATTTGGGATCAGGCAAAGTATTCGCAGGCATGTCTCATAAAACCAATTTGGAAACTTAAATAGAAAAATTCCAAACTGGGGCTACAGATATGTTCTTCTATTCCACAGCCCAACAGACAGGGCCTGCGTCAAAGACGTGAAGTCGAAGCCCTGCAGTTGATGTCCTCAGTTGGTCCGAGGAGGCAGCTGAAAAATGATCTATCTACTGGGGTGCAAACAAGCCTTTGTTTTGAAAAGAACTGGGAGAATTCTTGGAGGATGGAAAGTATCAAGGTGAATCCTCTATAATGAGACTATAAAAGTCAAAATAAGCTGCAGAAATCCGAAGGTAATGTCAGACTCGTAACTAAATGAGGATAATCTTTTCTGGCCCTGCATCTCACCCCCTTGTTCACGATTTTTTCCACCAAGGACGAAAGACAAACGCTATCCATGTCATTAACTAGAGCTGCTTCTAGTAATGAAGGTCTACAGGCATGGAGGAACCCGCAAGGATGCTCCCGCAGAACCTATGTCATAGCTCGCAAAACTGAAAGCGATCAACCTGGAAAATTAGAATTATTTAAGAATTTTGTCTGTCCCAGATGCTTGGGACAGCAAGGAGATTGGCAGCCTGAACTTCGAGGGTGGGGAAGAAAGGCAATGCAAAGCGCGATGTTCTTCCTATTAAGCAGTCAAAGCTGGTGGGGTATACTGCTTATCTTGCAGTACGAAGAGGTAATTTTCTCATAGAAGTACAACAGAAAATCACCAAAGGATCAAACGCGACTTATATTTGATATTTCCACTACTAAAACCAGTGTCAGTTTAAATGACTTAAAAGTTGAAACATAAAGACGAGAAGAACATGTAGCAGGCGAGCTTACTGGTAGCTCCATGGCAGGATGCTCCTGTTTAAGACAGACGGCGTCTCTCAGGGGAACAGAATATGTAACTATATGAAAAATACTACTTGAAGACTCAGCTGGTTTACATCACAGGTGGGAAAAAAATATTTTTTCATCGCGAAAATGAGTTTCTAAAAATGATTTTTGACGTGATAATCAACGCAGGCTTGGCTTATTCCGCAAGGGAAATCGTTCTAGAAAGAGGCAAAGTTTAATTTAGAAATATTTGATAGTAGGAGAAATTAAGTAAAAAGAGAAATAAAACACAAAGGAGAAAGAGGTCATTTAATCACTCTCCAGAATACGGTACCAAGCAAGCACTGGGACTGCCTATTGGGCAGGCTTTTGAAATAGCACTGATGAACTTCACACATTTTGACGTGCTACAGCTTCAGAATAGGTATAGAAACAGTGAGTTTGGAAAGGACACCAAGACAAAGCCAACACAGACTGCTCAAATACATGGAAATGTGAGGGAGATTTGGTCTCTGTCTTCTCAGCTGCTCTTCGTGTTTTTCATTTATTTGCTGGAAATACTATGTGGGATAAATAAGTGTTAGGGCAAAAGCGGCTCGTTGGCTGCAACTGCTCAGTGATAACACCCACAATCCCAAATTAATGTGGAGAAATTGTAGACGCAGTGGAAAAGGTTTTATTTCTCTGCTTATGAAACACAGGAAGACTGAACGGCTCCCCATTAAATCTTTCTATGGATTTACAATATAATTATCCAGATAAACATTTTTTAATGATTTGACTGCTGCCTTGTATTGAAAGAGATCATTTATATCAAAGGGGAATCAGTTCATGTATCCAGACAAGCACCTAAATCCACACTTCATTTTACACCTTCCAGTAGTCCCGCAGATTTTAATGAGACAACTCAGGTGTCTCAAGTTATCTGCATGCTAATTAAACTTTACTGGACTGGGGCCAGCTTTCTCTAATAGACAGGACTGACCCTTTCATGACATTTCTCTGTCAATATATCTCCCAGATGAATGGAGAAAGCTTGTTTTCATAAAAAGAAACACAGAAGAAGAAAAAAAGCATTTCAAAATTGAAGCGGGGGTGCAGGTAAAGGCTTCTGAAATAAAAGACTTTTCCTTTGAATCTGGGGGCAAAAAGCTAGGATTTCAGAATAAAAGTTTCAAGAATGAATCATTTCCATGATTGCGGTGAATTTATAGACCTTGCTTACTGTAGACTATGATCAAGAAAAGTCCATAATGTCATTTACACTCATCATTAACGTAAGAAAAAAACCCCTGTGACAGAAAGATTTTTACACCCAATTAACAAAAGAGTTCTTAGTTGCCTTTAAATTCAATGACTGAATTCAAATTAGAAGCAATAGGTTTCCATTTGCGTTTTATATCGGCACTGGGATTTTTTTATTGTGAATGGTAAAACTCCACCCCCCCCTCCCCAAAAGGACCGACGATTTGGTTGCATTGCTAATTAATTAGAGCTAATTAATTGCGCAGAATAAATGCACTCACAAATTAACTCCCCACTTTGCACGAGAGGGGATTAAACACTCTAAAAAACGGATCGCAATTAAATGCATAAATCTAGCACCAGAGGGTTCTAAGTTCACGTCTCCGAAATTTGGTTAATTTGCGGCCAAAAGTTTTATCCTTGGAATTTCCATCTCTAAACACTCCACCTGAGATTCGATATTCAAGACACTCGTGTCACAGTGATTTCACCAACGCCCCTGTGAGGAGCAGTCTATTTTCAGCGCGACCGAAAATTCTTTCTATATTCACTCTTCTAAGGACGACTGTCATTTCAGCGTGTGCTGAGGCCCCAAACCCTTGTTATTTAAGATTATTATGGCCCGGGATTCACTGCTTGATACCAATATACCTTTTCTCCCTCGATTTCATCCCTCATTTATTTGACCGTTAGCTCATGGTTTTAACGCTGGCTCTGCGAACCTTCACTCTTCCCTTGTTTTTTTGCTTCTTTTCTTACAACAGCTCTCTCTATATAAAAAAAAAAGCAGCACAAAAAAAAACCCCTCACGGAGCTCATTTTTTTTATCAGGCTTTCTTATCCCATTCGGTAAGGAAAACAGCGTGTGGGTCAGCCTGGGTATGGGAAGGATTTGTACTGACGCCCAGGCAATATCCACCTGCTGCTTTTCACACAGGGGTGTTTACTGCCAGATTTCTTCACCTCGCTCTTCACTTTTACTCCCCAAACCATCCAACATTGAAAATACAAGATGGTTGGTTTTTTTTCTTCCAAAGCAGCAAAACAATAAATCTTGAGCCGTTCATCTGCAGTGCAGCCCTCCCAGCCCACAGCCACTTTGGGGCATACCCTACAGCTTAGCAGGAGGAAGGGAAATCAAGCTCCATTTCGCTATACAATAAAGTGGTTTTTAGCCCTGGGGTATCACCGAGTGATTCCGGGAAGACCGAGAAGAGCGACTCTACTTTTGGTGGAGTAGCGATAGAAAAAAACGGAGCGTTTTTACCGTCTCACAAAAGATACGGGAGCCTGAAAAGGCTGAAGTTTTAGAACTGCGACACACTACGCAAACCATCACTTCACAGGCGCTATTTCCTATCACCGCGCACTTGCTTCCGCAGAAGAAAAATGGCCTCCTAATTCAGGTTCATTTAAAGTGCAGCTGATCATCAAGACCTAAAAGGAATTTTCATTTGTGAGGGTAAAAAAAAAAATATCTTTCCTGTCCATTTGTGGAATTTATGTCAGATCTATAATGCAATAAGCTCAACACTCCATCAAACATTTTCTATTTAACCTGAAAGGGGACTAAGTCAAATCACTTATGTGCCTGTGTGTATGATTTACAAAGAGGAGCAAGTGCAGCCGCAGTGGGGATTGGAAATACCGTGGAGTGATTCTCACGCCTTCAGAATAAGTATTAGGAACCTCAAGTGCTCGATCGCAAAGCGGTGCTGAAAAGGTGAGCTCTCCTATAAAATATCAACGGGAAGGGCTTCATGTGAAGAGTTCAGATTTACTGGGCTCAAGCAAAAAAAAAAGGAAAAAAAAAAAGAAAAATGGCTGATTTTAGCTCTGGATTAGGCTGATGTCATGACCCAAACCCAGGAGCACGGCCTTTTAAATATTTATTCCTATCCTCGCGGCAAAATCCCCCACAACCCAATAATGATCTCTGTATGTCTTTTTTATGAACCATACGACAGAGTTTAACAGCTAATTACAATGCCACTACAGAGATATACTGAATAGATAAAACATTGGAGGAGATACCTCCTTTTAGCATCGGGTCAATCAAAGTCAAGAAAAAGCCCTGTGCTCATCTATTCTCTGGGCAGGATCCAAAAGATAATTCCCATATTAATATTGTACGAGGGCAAGTGTTAGACATCAGCTCCAGGACTATAATCTCAATATACAAATACATCTGGAGCTTCAGCATGCCGTTGGCTGTGGGGTAGGTGGTGGGGCTGGTTGAAGACCGCATTTCCATACCAGCTACTCTATAAAACTCATAGGGCTAGACGGAGGAGAGTCTGCAAACCAGCAATGAAGGGATTTCAAGGGAAAGGTCCACCTAACTTCAGGTTTTAAAGACTTTGCTGGAAATCTCTGCATCAATCTCTGCAGTCCTCTGTTGCTTTCTCCCCTTCTGAACTCTGCAGGAGTGTTCCATGGGGGTTATGTATTGTCTGAAGGGGTAAGACACCTGATTGACACGCGCTTAAAAAATAGGACAGCCAAGCCAAGAGTTGTTTAATTGGTTTCATTGATGAGGAGTCCCTTACTTATTGCCCTATTACTTTATTACAGAGGACACATAAAAACGTCTCGAGTTCAAGGAAAATGTAATGAAAAATTAATTAATTCTACCTATCTGGTTACGGAAAGTAACAGTTACGCCAACATGGGAATTTGCTAAGAGCCTTTTAAATCTGAGATGTCTGTAAGTAGGCTACAATTAGCAGATGCGGTCCATAAAGGAATTTGCTCAGTTGGCCTGCAGAGAGCTCGGCCACTTTTGCTCTGCCAGTGAGGTCTAGGGAGGAGCGACTGCGCAGCTACGTGTCGCTCGTCTTTTCTAGGAGGCTTGTTCAAATAGGGAAATACATCACGAGCTTTGTAAAGTCACACATATCGTCCAAATTTCCCTTTTATGGGTATCTAACTATGCCTGAGTTATCAACCCTGGAGAAGGGAAGGCTGCGGGGAGGCCTTACGGCAGCCTTCCAGTACCTGAAGAGGGCCTACAAGGAAGCCGGAGAGGGACTTTTTACAAGGGCATGTAGTGATAGGACAAGGGGTGATGGCTTTGAACTGAAAGAGGGTAGAGTTAGATTAGCTACAAGGAAGAAATTCTTCACTCTGAGGGTGGTGAGGCACTGGAACAGGTTGCCCAGAGAAGCTGTGGATGCCCCATCATCTCTGGAAGTGTTCAGGGCCAGGTTGGACGGGGCTTTGAGCAACCTGGTCTAGTGGAAGGTGTCCCTGCCCATGGCAGGAGGGTTGGAACTAGGTGATCTTTAAGGTCCCTTCCAACCTCAAACCATTCTGTGATTCTACGATCATGCTCATGGGTAGTATTAAATACTCAGAATTGACGGCGAAATGAAGCGCTCTTTCTTGACATCTCTTTTTCTATGCTTTCTCTCTCCACCCCCATTTTAAGTGAAAAGAAGAGAGATCTGGGTTCCAGAGGAGCGGGTACTGAAAGAGCAACCTAGTTTTGATGGATTGCGTGCAGAACCAGGATCAGTTCTACGCTCCCCACATACGTAGGCACCAGGATCAGTTCTACACTCCCTACGCCCAGAGGCACGAATAGAAGTTAACATTTACAAAGGAAACCTTTCTACAAGAAATTGGTAAAGGAAACAACATCAGTCTGGCTAATGACTCTGAGGACAAGTACATTGAGAAAAGCAGGAGAAACCACACATAGAGAGAAATAAATAGCCCCCAACACCACCAAGTAGCCCCAGGCACATCAGAAATGAAGTTACACACAATTCTAGAAAGTAAAAATTGTGGTTTCAGTGTAACAGCGAATACAGTAGTTTGAACGTCATATATAACCCAGCAACACGTTTTCGACTGTGTGACAGAGTCCAGAAAAGCAGATTTTTTTTCATCGCTTTAGCCTTTGCTTTATGTATTTCCATTGCTTTATGGCGGATTGTCGCTCTAAATTCCAGGTCTAAATTTTGCCCGATAACGAAGTTCTACACATTGTTTGCGGGAAACTTTGCATCTGCTCACATGAGATTACGCCCTCCAAAAAAAAGGCAATTTTATTTTTCAGGATGACGGGGTTCTTTATGAAGATAAGTAACACGCCCCAGCTTCCCCTCTCTTAACCGTGCCTCTCAATCAAAAGGGTTAAAACGTAAACTTAGAGAACAAATAGTCCTTTCGAGGTAACCAGGCTTACTCACTGGAGTAAGGCAAGTAGAATTGGATCCTCATAAAGTAAAATGCAGTACTACATAAAGATGAAAGGACTCTGTTATATATAAAAAATAATTCAGCCGCGCTATTTGGCAAAAGCCGTTCTCCAACAAATAAGGATTTATCTACTTCTGTCTGCTGTCAGAAACTGGATTACTTGCTGACGGATAGCAGGTGTTTCCAGTAAAAACGCAGAGATGTTTTGGTAGCTTGCTTGTTGCAAACATCGACCTAACATATGCTGTATGGCAAGAAAGCCATGCTCGGAGAGCAGGATTAGAATTGAAAAGAGTAAAGCTGAAGTCTCAAAGGTTGGCTGAGCCAACCTGGAGATTATCCAAGCTAAAGGAGTAGGGCAAACAGTTAAAATGAGATACCAGCCTGCAAACCTTTTTGGTTTTCCCCCTAATAGCTTTAGTAATTAAGCTTGATAAGGCAAATATTGTTACTCAAATTACACCAGCTCACATGAAGAACAATTCTAGCACCGGGCCCGCTTTCCGAACAAAGCAGGTACCATATATATCTATCATATAAATGTCCCCGTTTGATCCAACGGTGAAGTTTTAAAACAGCTCTCTAGAAGTGGTGCTGCTCTGGAAACAAACCCAGACGTGAGCTGGAGAGGCACCGCTCCCTCTTGCTCCGCCACGCTGCCATGCCCCCCACCCACGAACGAACGTGTCGCTACAGCCACGTGCAGCCGTTTAACCTAAGCCTAAAAGCAGCCCACACCTTCATTCAGCAGTGGCACTATTTTACAGCCTTTTTTTTTTTTTTTTTAACATAATAATTTTCTGTCTGTTCCTTGCACGCTTGCTATTTAATTTTTAAGTAGGTTGCACACTGGAGTGGATGGCAGTCAGTTCTTTTCCAGCGTACATAAATAGTCCTTTCATTATCGAAAAGGCAAGCCTTGAAATAAGAGTCAAGCATTTGGCGCTGGTTCAAGTTACTGTAGCATAACAGGAGACTGGAAACAAGACCAAGTGATTAATTTGGCATCGCATTTAATTCATTTTCATCACTTACTTGTTAACTCTGATTTTAAGCTATTGCCTTGTCCTGAATTTTTATTCCAGACTGTCAGAATGAAATAATAGATTATTATCATAAAATCGCATATATCCACTTTCCATTCTGCCAGAACTTACAGATATTTCTTCAAGGTATGGGACAGCCTTCTGCTCTCTGTTTTTTCCTGAATTGAAAGTCAGCGGTTCAGATGAGTGGTACCGGCGACTTTTCCCCCATCACTCTTACCTGTTTGAGACAGAAGTGGCGTGTAAGGGACTTTCGGTTCTATTGCACTCATGGGCGGAGGTAGCAAGGGGTTGGCAAAGCTGCGGAGTGGGTGCGTAGGGCGGACGCAGGCGGTGGGGATGGTTCTGCTCGGGGCGTCCTCGTTGTTGGGGTGCTCGGGCTGCGTCTGCGGTAGCAAGGATGGCTGCTGGGCTGCTGGTCCTTCGTTTACAGCTGCAAGAGATTAATTAAAAAAAAACAACCAAAACCCTGTTATTGATGTATTTTTTTATGTCCCATTTCCTATTTTTATAGTAATTTTCAGCAGACGGGACAGCATTAGCCTCCACCCTCTGAGAAGGTGCAGGAAATGCGTAAGCAGTTCCATCAGAAGTTACTGGCAGGCGAATTAAAATCCAGATGTTCCCCAGCGCGGCTGGTGCCATTTGAAGCTCAATCCATCTTCCTTTAAACAAAACCCAAAACCCAAGCATGATATTTTTATCTCCTTCTCTCTATGGGCTTTTAAATATTAAAAATCAATAAACACCTAAATACATCATGTGGAGACTGAAACAAGCTATGACTATGGAAACTCATTATATTCAGCGTGACAGTACTCTTCTAGTCATAGTGGAGAAAAGCTAGAGACGGAGAAAGGACTTAATTAATTTCCACATAACCAATCACCAATATTGTTCTTCCTTGAGGCAGCTGTAACATTTAGTGTGCCAAAGCAGCAGGTTGCTATTTTATTAGCCTATATTCAAAGTCAATTTTTCAAAGATTTCAATGTTCCATGTCAACCTTCTAATATAAAAGACAGCTTTCCTATGTTCTGCAGTGTTTCTTAAACGAAGCTTTCAGTATTAGCCTCCGTCACGGACTTTCTAAGCCAGAAAACAAAAGCTAATGTAGTATTAAGGCAAACAAAGGTTGAGACAAAGAGAAAAGCCCTTTATTTCTACAGCCCTCTAGAAACCCACGTTGTACCCAAACCATAATTTCCAATATGATTATGATTGTACAGGGGTTTTCAGGATGGGTATAGTCCACAGCCATGTCTAACATCACTAGTACTTCGAATGCAGGGAAAGGTCCTCTTGAGACTTATTGGCCGCAAAATTTCCTAATCCTGTAGCCTAAAATTAGAGTATCTTCTGTGGAGTGCGTGCGGGGAAGAAGATGTTGCGTAGGAAGAGGGATAGAGGACGGCAAGAGGCGGGATGCACGCTCGCACATCCCAACGGCATCGCCCAGATTTACGGCACTGCTCTTTACCCAACACTGACCCTTGGCCATCAGGAGATGCTCACTGCTGCTGTTTACACCAGGAAACAATACTGTAGCGCATTACTCGGACCTTAAGAAGCTTAACAAAATAAACAAAGCCAGAAAAAAAGAATTCCAAAGAAAACAGCTTGTTTTCTTCTTGTAAGGGAATTGTGATTGGAATAAAAATTCTTCAAAGTTTTGAAAACTTGAAAATCTTTAAAATTTGACCACTATGCCTACCATGACAAGCCGAACTACTTAAGAATTAATTACAAGGAGGACTGATAAGTCTGAGACTTATAAGTCACCACTGCTGTGGTGCTTTATGGATGGCAGCAAGAACTTCATTTCACAGAATCACAGAACGGCGGGGGCTGGCAGGGCCCTCCGGAGCTCCCCCCGTCCAGCCCCTGCGTGAGCAGCACCCCCAGAGCAGGGGCACAGGACCGCGTCCAGGCGGGGTGGGAATGGCTCCAGGGAAGGAGACTCCACAGCCTCTCTGGGCAGCCTGGGCCGCTGCTCTGGCACCCGCACAGCAAAGGGGTTTTGCCTCAGATTTCAGTGGAACTTCCCGTGTTCCAGCTTGTGCCCGGTGCCCCTTGTCCTGTCGTCGGGCACCGCTGAGAAGAGCCCAGTCCCACCCTCCTGACACCTGCCCTTCAGACACTGAT
>VZTV01116132.1:15395-33936 GCA_013400875.1 Anhinga rufa
CCCGAAGTAGTTTGGCACACTCAATACTGAAATGCTCACTCAGGGTGAGTGATATGCAATAGGAACAAGGAAATTTCTAAAGTAAACATGCTGTGATTTGTTAATGAATTGCGTAACTTCCATTTTATTGCCCATAAGTAGGTTTCTTTAAAAAACAATGAGGTCACCAGGTTCTCTTTGTAGATTGGTTGGCTATATTAAGAAACATCAACTTCTTCCTTTAAATACTGCGGTCATCATGATAGTCTTTGAAGAGTGGTGGTAAGTTCTTTCTGCAGGGGAACCAGTGACCTAAGCAACCTGAGGCAGCAACAATATTAGAAGAAACCAATCTAATACTGAACATCGAGAAAGAGAAGAAGGTTGATGCTGGAAATTACTATCCTGTAAGTCTAACAAACTTCTATCTCATATAAATTAACTGTGCATATATGAAGGCTAAGAACACTTTCTTAACTCCCACATGACAACAAATCTATGAGCAAAGGCAGCATAGACTTAACACAGGATAGCTATTGCCATTGGTAGAATTCTGTTAGAAGACCATGGCAGGAAAAAATGTGGTCAATAAAACCAATTTGGATAGTTGTTCAGTGCAGTGTTTTATACTCCATCTCACTCACAAAATTAAGTCATTCAATCTAGAAAATGAAATCTGTTATGGGCTAAACACTGACCATAAACAATATCTGAGATGATAAAACAGAAATACAGGGCACTGCAGGAATCTTGGTTACATCCACTCTTGGTTTATACCTTCATTTTTTGACCTATAATAATAGTCAAGAGCAAGGTACTCATGATTTCTGAAGATTCTGATACCAGGGAAATTAAAAGGGGGAAAAGGGAATGAAGGTAAGACAGGAGTATGGAGGAAGAAAAGGCGATAAGGGAAGAACTGCAAACTAAAAGGATTTCTCTCCTCTTCTTCTTCTACCCTCCACAGAAGCTAAAAAAAAAAAAAAAAGCCAGCATGGGAATAATCCATTTGTACATCATCTTGGTTTTCAAGGGATGGCTGCTTTTAGGAGAAAGCTAACTGTAGTCGGAGATGACCGCTGTGGTAAGACATGCCTCCTCTTTGCTCTGCGTCATGAACAACTTCCCAAATCCTATGAGCAAACTCTCTTTGACGCTTACACCACTGACACAAAGGTAGATGGGAAGGAGATGAAACTAATTCTCTTCGATGTGGCAGGGAAGAATGAATTCAGTTACCGAAATCTCCGCTCAGTGTTTTACAAGGATACCGATGTTATTTTAATGTGCTTCTCTGTGGACAGGCCTGACTCACAGCAAAACATCCTTGATTTTTGGGTTCCAGAAATCAAACTGTTCTGCCCCACAGTACCTATTATTCTGGTGGCTACCAAGATAGAACTAAGGGGCGATGAAGGTATTAAGAAACAGCTAACTACTCCAGGCAATGAGCCAATTAACACTACACAAGGAAGAGCTTTAGCTGCCAGCATTGGGGCATATGCTTACCTGGAGTGTTCTGCCAAGACAAAAGAAGGTGTTGATACAGCCCTGGCGATTATTAGCCAATGTGCATTAAATGAGAAGAGGAGAAAGAGGCACTACAGACACTGCCAAATTTTGTAAGAGGAGTGAACATGTTTTGTTGTTGGATTTCATGATGTAGAAAGGTAGGTAGATGTCTTTGTGGCTGTTGTGTGGGTGCTATACGGCTGCTTTTATGTCATAGGAGGAAAAAAATCCCTTATGTCTGCAAAGTGTCATACTTGAAAAGTTGGATTGGTTTCCTTCTCCACCTCCAAAACAGGCCAAAGGGCACTATTCCAGATTTGAGTTGAGTACCGGTCTTGAGAAATGGAAAATCTCTTGGAGAAGAGAAGTCTGAGGGGGGATCTCATCAATACTTGTAAGTATCTGAAGGGTGTGTGTCAAGAGGATGGGACTGGACTCTTCTCAGTGGTGCCCAACGACAGGACAAGGGTCAATGGGCACAAATTGGAAAACAGGAGGTTCCACTTAAATATGAGGAAAAACTTCTTTCCTGTGAGGGTGCCAGAGCAGTGGAACAGGCTGTCTAGAGAGGCTGTGGAGTCTCCTTCCCTGGAGACATTCAAACCCCGCCTGGACGTGGTCCTGTGCCCCCTGCTCTAGGTGTGCCTGCTCACGCAGGGGGGCTGGACAAGATGATCTCTGGAGGTCCCTTCCAACACCTACCGTTCTGTGATTCTCTGTGATACTGTGAAGTGACCAAGCTGAATACAGTTCTCCACAGAAAGTTTTTGGTCAAGGGAGATACGCACAGGATAGGACAGGAACCTAAAACAGAACTACTGGGACAAGAACAAGAACATGTTGTTCAGAGAATCTAATCCCAGCCTCCTGGTTTCAAGGCTTAGTAGCAAGCAGCTGTGCTGACAAGGTTTCCTAGTTATGTGCTGCCTTCCATACACTTCCTTGAAGGATGTCCTTAGGGAAGGGTGTCACCACACACACACATGCACAGAGCAGTGTCTGCTGTGCTAACAGCAGTGGGTTTCTGACTGGCAGAACAGGTTTGACTTCAGGATTCATTCATAGAGCTGGCCTGGGCATGGTTCCATAAATGCATCAGCAATACAATGTATGGCATAGGGTACAATGAAGGCAGCGCTATCTCCACCTCTTCTTCAGGCACAGGTAAATAAACTGGGGTAAAACAGCCTGGCTCTGGGGTAGGATAATCCAGTTCTTGATAGAATTCCTACCTTAAAAGAGAAAAGTAAAAACACCAGACTTCAGTTTTTAAACCTCTTTGCCCTTATGGTCTGAATGTACCTTAAATCTTTCTGTCTTTCTTTAGCACTTGGAGGCAGAAGACATGAAGTAAAGGGAATGCCAACAACCACACTCTCAGCTTTGCAAGTCATTAACAATCTGGAAAGAGGCTGAGACATGCTTCAACCTAAGCAGAAAATCTCAGAGAGGCGCAGAGATGGACCAAAATGGAAAGACTTTGTGTGCGTCTCCATACTGCTCCCTTCTCTGAAGCACTAATTGCTGGCAGCCCAAGGAACTGAGTTATGGACTGACATTAAAGGCGCAAGTCTGAGAGCTGGCAGATAATGTGACTGCAGGATTTGAGGGCACATGCCATGACACAGTAAGCAGAGAAGTGTTTTAAGGTAAACTCCTTCTGATCCTGAAGTAAAGGTACAGGGCTAATTGAGCATAACTGTCATGAACTAGGAGAACATGGAAGTCTATCACTTTCTTTTGCTGACTTCCTTGGTGGTGGTTTCATCAGTCTGGAAGTTTGGTTACAGTTTCCCAGGGGGAAACAAAATGAGAGTAAAGAGAAGTTTCTAAACTGATTATGCCACCTGGAGCTGTACACTTAGCAAACTAGCTTTTCCAGGTGAGAGACCTAGTAAAATACCCACTTAAGATTTTTTCTTACCCAATCTTCCCACTGGTATTTGTCTATTGATGGTCCCATGGTAGAAATACTGGGGCTGGACAAGTATTTACTATTGGATGGGTTGCTGCTTTCATTCTACATCACTTTTTATTAGCCCTTTTGAAGTCCACAATCACACTGTGGCATAATAACAAATGCTTCAAGGATGGCACTTTACATTTCCAAAAGTACCTTTCTTCCAAGAATCTCTGAGCACTTTTCAACATGAATTACCAACCCACCTCTTTGTGATAAGTAGGTGTTATTTACATTTTCAAAACTGAGAAACTTACCTACTGCCTAAAGTGACTGTGAACCTTGGAGCTTTGTTTTCCATGTGCTTTCCCTTTTTCCACCTGGACCATTCTTAACCACAATTTCCTCTCCTCTCTGTCTATAATAATGCCCTCAATGCAACCTGATATTGTACCCAAACTTTAAAACTCTTCTCCCCACGCAACTTGGATGTATGTGTGTGCTGTACATAAGTGCTCTCCTGATTCAGGTAATAACGTACATCAGTGCATTTCAAAGAGCTATATTTATGTAGATAGGTTTAAATTGTTATGTTATTTCCATTTTATATGTGTATGTGTGGGTGGGGAGTATTAGACTGCAGATAAGTTAAAGAACACAGGTGTCTCAGGTGCCTCTGATGTGGGTTATTGAATTGGAGAGAGGCAGTTTGAAAAGATGCTAAGCACTTACTGCTCCCAGTACTGGGAGAGCTCAGACCACTCTGGCGAATCTGAGCTTACACTGCCTGTTGCTTAGTAGGGCACTGGTCAGCGTATTGAGTGGCGTCTGTTCTCTGTCTAAATAAACAAGTATTTTGATCCAGAAGGGTGCCTTGTTCAAGATAAGGACAACTGGTTTCACTCCCAGTATTCACTGTATGTATCTCTGAATTAAACTGCCATTACACCGATCTTAGTTTCTATTTCTTCACATTAACCTTTTAATTGCTTTTATGTGAAATAAAAAGTTGGCAATCTGCTCCCACTGTATACTCCTCTGCAACCGGAAAAGAGAAACCTGGGGGGGTGGGGGGGGTGTTTCATCATCCTTTTGCTAAATCTGTATAAATTATCTTTTTGCCACTTTTGTCAAAAGGCCCAAATGCTCTTCCTCTTTATCAGATAGTCTCAGAGCACTTCTGCAAGAGCAGGTTACTATGTGGCTGTTCAAGAAATCCGTTGGACAATTGTCCGTATTTTAGGACATCTGGCTCCCATGAGAAATCCACAGACTGGATAGTTTCCTTTTTTTTTGTATTTTAGCATTGGCCTGTGATTCAGAAAGAAGGGGATGTAGCCCAGTAGTCAGGATATTAGCCTAAGACGTACGTATCTGGGGTTGCTTCTCTATTCCACTATGGTCTGTATGACGGTACAGAAGAGACTGTGTACATCTGCACTGCAAAGTACCTGGAAGGAAGCAGTCCCCCCATAGCATTATGGAGCTCGACAGGTGCTAGTTCATCCTCCCCATCTAAAATGGTGTTTTCAGGAGCCTCTGCAGTCTGCAGCACACCTACACCCTGAAGCTGATGTTAGGCTTCCTACCTCCAGGCCTGCTGGGATGGTGGTTGTACTCATGCATGTGAAGAGCTCAGATATTAGCTGTGGGAGAGCTAGAAATTCTGCACGAAAACTGGTGCTGGGAAAGTGATACATGCCCATATCTCAAACCTGGAACAAAAATCAATAGTGATGAATCCATATAGAAGCAAACTGCCAGCAGTCAATATCCAGGCTGGACTTGAGCCAGAAGTGCTATCCTCTAATGCAAATCTTTCTTACAGTGTTGGAGGGGAGAGGAGGGGAGGGGAGGGAGAGGGAGAGGAAAGGAAAATCACAAACTGTTTTATTGACCTTTTTTTTTTTACTTTTGTGATCCTAAATATCAATATTTTTTTAGTGAGGAAAATAAAAAGCAAAGGGAAGAAGTACTGTGAGAGAGAAGATGGAAAATAACTGAACATTCACGTATCATTCAACAGGGCCATTTCTAAGATGAAATACACTGTTTACTCCCCACCACAACAGTTTAAGACAGATGTCCAATTGAAACAGCAGGGGAATTTATACTATATTAGGTGACTATGATGATATGCATTGCCATTAAATAAGAGCTTCTTTGCGATTTCAATGAAGCAAATATGCAAATAAATTATATTGATGTCTTTCAGTAGAAATAAAGAGAAAGAAAGAAAGAAAATCAGTACCTAGCAGTAATAAGGCAATATGTGAGAGCAATTTTCCATTTTCAGTGCAAAGATAGTTTACGTATTTCATGCAATAGTGTTGCAGTAGCCTGCATGCCTAAGAATGTCATCAAGACAAGGTTTGTAGACAAGCTGACTTTGTTGGGATAAAACCAGACAAGCTCCTGGACACTCATGTCTTCAAACACCTTTTCCAGATCTTGTCTCATAAAGGACCTGACTTCTCCCTATAAAGCTCTACATATTGTGGTAAGCGATGAAAGCCCTGACAATCTAGAATGTGTTTTGTACAGAGATTTAGGCAGAACCTGTAAGCTTCAGTAACATCTACAAAGTGATATATCAGTAGTGCTTTAGCAAAAACATACCCACACAGCACACAGTGCAGGGCTTTGGCAAGAAGAGAAGTTTGAAACTAAAAAAAAAGCCCATGTGTTATTTCCTTTTCATTGCCTGTTTCGGGGATGGAGTGGAGAGACGGTAATATGTCTTGCTTAGCAAGACCATTCTCCATTTTGTATTAGTTTCCTGTGTAAATATAAGTCTCTGGTGGACAATCTATCAGTCTAGCTACTAATTCGTCTGTTTACTCAAAATTATCATCAGACAGGAAGCATGCTATATTTTATGAAAATAGATTTTCCTAGGCTTTTGTCTCAGTTTTCTTCATAATATCTCGCCACTTAATCAAATTCATTTTCTGAAAGGTACTGCATCTGTTTTAAATAATTCATCAGCTTAGAGTGTATCTCCACAATCACTTGGTGAATGACAAACTGATACAAGAGCCTGTAATTTGTTATTATTTTTTGATGGAAATAAGGGGCTGGATCATGGCATTCCTCCACAGCATCTCAGAGTAGCATATGAAAAGGCAGAAGGACTGCAACTTTATTTGCCAAAACTACATTTTAGGTGTCCCTAAGGCCTTGAAAGCCTCTTTGTTCAGCTTCATCTCTGCTAGTGGACATGTCCATCATTGAAACTACCTCCACACTGCTGATGTGTTCACATTTCAATCTGCTCAGTTCCCGAACATGTGCTGTATGCCCGCTACCTCCTGTGTCAGGGTGAGAGAGTTTGTGGGGGGGACTTGTCTCAGCACAACCCTTGGGCTGTGCCTGTGGAGGAGACAGTCTGGTAGAGGAACATCCAATTCATGAATCACACCAGTGACTGGTTTCTGAGCAGTTTGATGCCATTGGGAGCAATTTTGTCAGCTCAGGTGTGTCTGAACCAAGCAGTGTCACGAGGTGGATGTGCCTAGGTGCTGGGAGCGGGGGATTTAGCTGCCTGTCATCATCCAACTTTGGTTGAGAGACAGTTTGAAAGCTTGAAGGCATTAAAAAGAGCAATCTTCTCCCTTTCAATCCTTTTGCTCAGGCAATAAGATACTCTTTGCAGAGGCTATCCTTGGCTCAAACCCAACTGCTAGCCCAAGTGAAGAGGTCATTGTCACAGGCTGCCGAATCCAGTGGCCCAGTAGAAGCAAGGCTGCCACAGTTCCCTGCCCCCAGGTCCAGCTGGCAGTGGGGCTAAGCATGTATTGCCAGTAGGCGCATGAGCAAAACCACACATATTCGACACATATCTACATATACACATGGCCAGCAACAAAGGAATGCTCAACACACACAAACACAAACAGCACCAAGGGTCTCATCCTGTTTTGCTCTCTGGCTGATCAGGATGAAAGCCTGTTAATGGAATATATATATATATTTGTACAGACATATATACAAAGTGGATCCCTCTAGCCACTGGCCTGAGATACTCAGTCTACAGAGTAGCTGGCCCCTGGATCCCCTCATGTCCAGTTGGCTCTTGCACAAACACATACAAACAGGTCTCTCTCTCAGTTGACTTCCAGACTCATGATCTCCCCAGTAGCTGGGCAGGACCTCCTGGTCCCTCCAGTTGCCATTACACAGACCTCTGGTGCCTCCAGCCCCCAGCCCAGGCTTACAGTTGCTTCAATACTTGGCTCCCAAAGCCCCTTATCCTACTCACCAGCTAGCCTGGCTTGACTTCCACCAGTGATCAGGCACTGACACGCGCACCCACCCACACACATGCTCTCTGGTCTCCCACTTGCTGGCACTGCCAACACATGGCCCCTGTGACATGTGGCCTGACCCCCGAATACACACGTGCATGCAGAGTCCCTCACCCGGGAAAAGTATTCAAAATGGACTGCAGTGAGAAGACAGGCCCTGCTGACCAGGCACAGGGCATGGCCAGACAGACATACAGCCAGCCAACTCTATACATGCTACTGGCCCCTTTTATCCCCTTACCGCTCTGTTTTCCCATGCTTGTTCCTATGCAAACCACCCAGATCCCTCCCTTTCCCCACCCTTGGTTCCACCCCTAAACATCCCATAGTAAACGCTGTGCAATCTCAAGATGCTCCTCCATAATGTGTCCCGCACCCCCAAGGCAGTAACTTACCCCTCTCTGTCTGTAAGAGCCTTTCTCCTTAGCTCAGGGTGCTGGGTGTCGCCCTGGACCCTGGGCTGAGGCTCCCCTGGGACAGCCCTGGGAGGGGCTGCACTGGGGCTCATGTCCCCCCCATCCATGTTATTGGGGTTGCCCCCCCCCACCTCTGTGCTCGTTCGTGTTCATGAGGTGAGGCTTTAGTCACACTCCAGCCACCATGGGAAGTTTGGGTTTGCCTGGTGCTGCCTGGCCTGCGGGCTCTGCCCATCATTGACTGCTGTTTGCCACCACTTACCCCTGGAAGGAGATGAAATGTGGCTGTGTTTAAGGCCTTTGGCAGGGTAAGTCTAAACAAATATTTATCAGCAGCCAAATGTAGAAGAGAGCGCTAATAAAAATGCATCATTTGGAAGGCTCCCTGTCCACCAGTTTTCTGCAGGAAGGTAAATTTAAATTAATGTTGCACTAAAGCACTACTTTGCTATTAAAAATGATAAATGGCTCCAGGTACATTTCCAGTGACCTGCTGTAAACATGGTATAAGTTGCATTAGTAGCAAATTGCCAACAGATAACAGTGCTCTGAAATACAGTGGGGGCAGCTCAGACTTTTGCTTCTCTTCATCCCAGTCTCGTTGGAAAAGGCGCACTGGCTTCGTCCCCAACAACTGGAGCTCCAGGCACACAGGACTCGGTCAGCCCCTGCCGTGGTTGTCAGAGCATCGCCATGCTCCCCTGTGCTGAGCCAATGCTTCAGCATCGAGCAGGGGCCACAGAAGGAAAGCCAAGGCTCAGGAATGAGCAGCATCCAAAATCTCGAAACCAAACTTGTTATTTTCCTCTGCTACTACCCAGAGAGCTGGATTCCCATCACAAGACAGCCTTGGTTTTATAATTAGACGGGTATGGAAAAGTCTCGTAGTAACGTGTATCACGCTTTTTGACACACTTCTGTGATGATAGCCATAGGGATCAGGAGACGAGATTGCAAACTCAGCATCATTTTTCTGTTACGTGTCTGTACAGTGCCTAACACGAGGGGCTGAACCACCTCAGAGGAGAGGGAGGAGCTCCTGGCTGTGGCAGGATCTCATGAGGTCCTGTGCTGCTGTCTGGCTACAACCCAAATGCTTTAAGACAAGAGCAAACCATCATGTCTGGTAAATGCTGCTATCTGGAGATCTTCCCAGATTCTCAATCTGTAAAAAAAAGAGGTTAATGCAGTACCAGCACCACAGTCGCTTCTCTGAGTGGTCATACACCCAATCTCAAAGCCGCTGGGGAGAGGAAGAGCCCAGGGTCAGTCCTTACCCACTGTGACTCATCGGAAAGCCATCCACCCAGCGCAGGACCCGATCCCAGCACTCAGTCTGCTCCCCTAACTCAGCTATGAATTAGTGTTAAACATAAATGTTATTTATCTCTAATTAATTATTAAGGCAGTATGTAACAGCACTCAAGGAAGATTGTATTGGTATGTGTCTGGATGCAACACAGCCCTCCCTAAATCACACTGAAAGCTGATTTTCCTCCTGCTATATAGCAGATTACTTCAGGCTCGGTGCTGGTACATAAGGAGAAAATTTGTTACCCTTCTGGAAAATCAATAGGCTCTTGGCAAACTGGGTTTGGTGCTATTAATCATCTTGATGGCACCATCTGCCTCGGTACCAAAGTGCAGCAGGAGAACCACCCCACTGCCCATCAGAGGGTCCTGCCGCAGGCAGCTGCACAGGGACCTGCTCAGTGGCTGCAAAGCCCCAGCACAGCTGGGCTTGCACCACTTGCTGCAGCTGAAACACTTCCAAGCCCTGCTGAAGTTGCAGGAGGATCAGGGGACTGCGAGTTCAGAGCTCACCAGGGACTCTGCAACGTCCCCACCAGGACTTCTGCTCCATGATGGGGGCAGTGCCTCTGCCTGGTGCCCAAAAGGTGGCTGAATGCTCAGAGGAAAATCGGAAGAGTCAAAAATGCTGAAAAAAATCCAGCTGCCTGAGGCATTGCCACTGGTGCGTGCAGCTCCTCAACACCTCACCAGCATGTGGAGGGCATGAGAAATCCCATGGCAGAGCTTGCTGGCTATGGACCATCGCTTGTTGCCGTATGAGGCTCTGGTATGAGGCATCCCTAGCAAGGCAGGGTCTCCTCCCTCCTAATGGAGCTCAGTGCTTCTCCAGCAGACAAAAGCAAAAAGCTGAGGGAGGACCTTCCCTGCATGGGCTGGAGAGGTTGGAGGGGCTACAGAGGCTCATGCTGTAGCATGAGCAAAGGAGTGCTGGCTGGGCTCTACAGTGGGCATAGCTGCAGCAGAAGTCCTGGCTGCTGCCTCTGAAGCTGTGTTCAAGAGCAGCTGCTGCCGGCTGCTGGGATGGGGAAAGGACCCTCACGCCAAAGCATGCGGCTTCCCCATCCCATCTGCTGGGTCTCTGCCTTCCCTCAGCACTGGCTGGCATTGCACGGGACCTGCAGAAAGCTAGGCTGACTCCAGCAAGCTGGCATGAAACAGGCAGGAGCAAACGGCAGTGCCTGGCTTACTCCTGCTTGGTATTAATCAGCGCTTTTCTGAGTCACAGACGTGGCTTTGTCTGTGGGATATCAGCTATGTGATTCAGAAATTAATTCAGCTTTGGAGCTTTGGATGACTCAGACTGCTATGCAAACACCCCAGGGCAGAAATGAGATGTAGGGCAAATTCACCCTAGGGGTACCTCTCAATGGACTTTAACTGAGGATAAATTTAATTTGCAGAACTGAAGCATATTTTATTTACTCTTTCTAAGTAACATTTTAAACTGAAATATTCAAATAGATGATCAAGAGGCTCTTAATGGGTTGCATTTATTGAAAGAGAATTTGATTTAAATTCCTCAAACTCGGAGTCCTGGGCATATTATTTTTCCCCCAAGTGAATTATCTGCTGAATTTCTCTGTCGCATTTATGTATGAAAATCTGAATTCACCAAATACACAGACAAGATGACACAGCACTGATATTAGGTTGCCCACAACAGTGATCCTGCTGGAAGATTTCTGGAAGTCTCAATGGAAAAGCAGGATGCAGTAGTCATACGTGCTTTTATTAATTTGTAAAGAGAGGTCTTTCTCATGGATCACTGGGCTCCCAAAGATGGGTCTAAGTTATAACAGCCCTTAGAGTTCATTTAACTCTGCTGCCAAATGTCTGCCTGGAAAAAAAAAATACATTTTGGTAGTTGGAAAAATATTGAGGCAAAGGATTTGAAATGCTGAGCCATGTGGACTCCTGCTTTAGCTCTCTCAGTGCAGCAATACTTCATTGCAATCAATAAATGTTTCATCATCATTTCTGGCACAGGGCAGGGAGGCTGTAAGGAGCCGAGGCTCAGTTCTTGGCTCCACTCTATGCTCTCTGTAAGCTTTGAAGCATCATTTCAGGTCAATACAGCAGGACTTCAGTGGCCTGTTGTCTCATAGGCAGGCTGTGAGATGGGGACTCCCAAGGAAGAATCATAGAATCATAGAATGGTTTAGGTTCAAAGGAACCTTTAAAGGCCATCTAGTCCAACCCCCCTGCAGTGAGCAGGGACATCCCCAACTAGAGCAGGTTGCTCAAAGCCCCGTCCAACCTGACCTTGAATGTTTCTAGGGATGGGCCATCTACCATCTTTCTGGGAAACCTGTGCCAGTGTCTCACCACCCTCATTGTAAAAAATTTCTTCCTTATATCCAGTCTAAACCTACCCTCCTTTAGTTTAAAACCATCACCCCTTGTCCTATCGCTACAGGCCTTGCTAAAGAGGTCATCCCAATCCTTCCTATAGTCCCCCTTTAAGTACTGGAAGGCCGCAATAAGGTCTCCCTGCAGCCTTCTCTCCTCCAGGCTGAACAACCCCAACTCTCTCAGCCTGGCTTCACAGCAGAGGTGCTGCAGCCCCCTGATCAACTTCATGGCCCTCCTCTGGACCCGCTCCAGCAGGTCCATGTCCTCTCTGTGCTGAGGGCTCCAGAGCTGGACGCAGCACTACAGGTGGGATCTCACCAGAGCAGAGCAGAGGGGCAGAATCCCCTCCCTCGCCCTGCTGGCCACGCTGCTTTTGATGCAGCCCAGGATACGGTTGGCTTTCTGAAGCGGGGTGAGGGGCTGTTAGGGGGTCCGGAGCAGCTCACGGTGCCCAAGAGGATCAGCCCTCCACTCCCTGGGTGTGGGGGACGGGCAGGCAGCAGGCTGCAGTGATGGAGGGGAGCAGGCAGTATTTTGGCCATACCTTGTTCCCCTGGGAAGCCGATGCTGATGGCTGGGAGGTGGAGGGAAGCCAGGCAGCTCTATGTCACGAGAGAAACTCCAACAGCAAAATCTGGGGAAAGACCTGGGAAAATTCCTTCCAAAAGAAAAGTCTTGTTCTGGAGGACACATCTGGATCCCATTTGCTCTCTACCGTCTCTGGCAATGCATCAGACTGTTCAAAAGCTCCCCCCAAACCACCCAGCCCGTGAGAGACAGCTGGATCTGGCTGCATTTTCAGAGACTAAAGTCTGGGATGGGACCAGGGGCTAACACTCAGTTGGGGGAAGAAGTTCAGAGAGACTTGTGTGTCCCTTGGAGGGAGCTGCACTGGCCTTCAGGAGAAGCTCAGCAGTAACTGAGGGGCAGTTTGGCCACATCTGCCCCCAAAATGGCACTGTTGCAATGGAGGGGTGGTTTTAAGGCTTTGTGATTAAAATGATGCAGTTTTTATATCAGGTTTGATTTTCTTGTACTACTGATGGTTGTGCCTGTTCCTCTCCTACACTCCCCAGCTAGGGATAATGCAGCACATGGCTGCGCCAGTGGAACCAGACTGGGCAGCAGAGAGGACAACACAAACCTTCAGGCCAGACTCCTGCAGGAAACCAGGGGATGTGCCGTGTTCCCACTGCTCAGCGGACAAGCACAAACTGAGCCTACACGGGGTCTGTTGCAGTGCCAAGCGCAGGGCTCTGGCTCGGCAGGTGCACAGGGAGCACTCAGGGATGTCACAGGGATGTCACAGGGACAGCGACATCCTCCAGCTGAGAAGTGACAGAGCGGCTCAGGTCACCTAAGCACACCCCACACAGCACCCATCCCTGGCATCCTCCACCAGCCACCTGGGGAGCTCAGGAGCAAACAACAGGGCTATGAGGAAGGGGAAGAGGCCAGGACGTCCACCTCAACCACCCCAGGGGACCTCTTCAGTGTTGTGGTGGAGAGAAGTAGTGAGATTTCCACCCCTGAAGCAGCAGATCACTCCAGCGCTGACCCTGGACAGTCTGCTCCCTGTCTTATCACTTTGGGGACTGTAGGCACTTTGGGGCACAACTCCCATCACGGTGCCTGACTTCACACAGGGGCTCCAGCCAGCCTCAAGTACCATCTCTAACTACTGCTCACCTGGCACATAAGAAATCATACTAAATACTGCAACGCTGGGTGGGAAAATGTCTGTTTTCTTTGGTTCATAATATGAAGATGCAAAAGACTACATCTCATTTGTACACTGAGTTAATCTTCCCCCTTTCCTCCACTCCTTCACTTTGGTTTCCACCAAGTTCTTTTTCTCCTTCTATTTGGTAGCTCCAAAACTGAGCCCTCCCCAGCTGATGCCACTGTAGGCTGTGGAGTTGTCCCTGCTTTGACAAACTTCTGGCTCTTCCATCTCTTGGTCTGTCTCTCCCAGTGACTCCAAAAGCCATCCAGGTTCACTCCCCTGCTCTGTTCTCATTTTCCCCTTCTTCTGACGGTTTCTTTGGGCCATACATTCACCACCACACAAAATCCCCGTGTTTTTTTCAACAAACCTCAAGACAGAACCCAAGTAAGTCTAAGCCAAAGCCACACACACGAAATGTGGGGATAGTGTCCTGCACGGCACAGATCCTCCCATGGAAGGATGCTCAGCATCCCAGGAGCAACATGGGTCCCAGGGCAGTGGCTTGAGAAATGCCAGATAATGCATCGTAACGCTGAAGAATTCATTGCTCAGAGTAGTAACAAGGAAACAGTGTCATTACCAGGTGAAGTAACCCACTAATATTGAAAGTGCTTTTAGCAAAATAATTAGCTATAGCTAATGCCTTTCATGGCTGGCTCCCTACAGCTGCCTGGGACATTTTCAGAGCAGACAGCCAAAGTTTTTGCCCTTTCTGCACTTTCTTTTCCATGTCTTCTTACAAAAGAAAGCTGGTATATTGTTTTTACATGTATTCTTTTATTTGCAAGCTTTATGATACGAGTTACATATCTATTTCTGCTTGAAGCTGTACCAATACAAGTCATCTCTGTGGCTGCTGACATGTCATGAGCATGGATCCAGGTACTCCCTAGAAGAGAGGCAGGGGAGGGAGATACCTCCTTGAGCACAAGCCTAGCTGGTGGACTGATAACTGCATTTTTCTTCTGCCCCAGGAAGAGTGCACTCCCCCACTGTCCTACCTGAGGGAATGCTGGAACGAGGAAATTGAGCTTGTTTTCCAGTCCCACCCCTTCTAAGAAAACAGTCCTGGAGGAAACACTGTCCCACAAAGCATTTCTATGGGTCACACTTTACATGTGTGATTCAAAGTGCATTGAATTGCACAGTAACTGGGGCTCCAGAACATAAACTGCATCCACTAAATACACAAGCATGTTTCTTCTACACAGTTCAGGCATTGCATGGCGCAGTTATGCTGAGATGGTCTCTGGCAAAAGGTTTCATTTTTAAGGGGGCTTCTGCCTATGTACAGCACCTAGCAAAATGTAGGTCCTAATCCAAAGCTACAGCTTCACTGTTATGGACCAACCCATCATAAATAAATGCTAATTTTCTTCCACCAAAGCCTCAAGCTATGGAAAAATTACATCTAATTGTCCCTTTGCCATTATTGCATGTGTTTATCTGTTTGCACTCACCTTGGACAGTGAAATGAAAAAGTCAGATGCACTTTGTGCTCAGTTACACAACTTGAGTTTTACCCTGCGGGTTTCCAGCAAGCCCTGAGCTTGGCTGGGCAGGGTCCTGCACGCTCCGGGAGGCGGCTCCTGCTTCCCAAACAGCTTTGATTTCAGGACAAGACAAAGAGACAGGTTTTTAAAGTGCGCTGCAAAAGTACTTCTGGGGGTATCCAGCTCCGGCACAAAAGCATTTCATCCAGATTTCCAACATGGCAGGGGAATGGTTATGCTTCGAATACAGCCATGAATAATTCAGTTTTCATGAGTCTGCCTGACTTCATAAGGACTCCTGCTGATTTAAACCTGATAAGCTGTCTTCCTTTTTAACCACTAGTGCTTTAAGCAAAAAAGCAATGGCCCTTAGGAGCAGGGAGCAGTTGCTGCAGGGCAATAGTTGCAGCCCAAGAGAAGTCTACCTGATGATGTTCACCAGGCGGCTCTGGTGGGTGCCTTGGGTATGCCCACGGGGTCAGATGGGTGCAGGGACCGGGATGCCACTGCTGAGGAGGGCAGGACTTGTTCCCTCTCCCCATCGCACTTGCAGCCACAGGATACCCCCCATCTGCCTCACACCAGAGCTGGCATTTGTCTGACCTCGAGCAAAGCTGATTGCTCTCCTTCTCCTGCTCCCAAAATGAGCTTTTCTGCTATTTCAGTGACTCGAACCATACCGTGGTACCACGCCGGCTGCCTATGGCTGCACCATGGAACAACTCCCTTGGCACGAGAGCTAATCCCTTCCTTGGCCCCTTCTGCACAGCCGAGTGCAGTTTTGCTGTTTGTCCTGGTTCACCGTCTGCCGCAGGCGCAGGGGAGAGGCTGATGCTACCGAGCTCTTCATCAGAGGGCTGCCACCGCCATCTGCCGGCATCTCTTCCCTCTGCAAAATCATCTCCGGGGCCTGGAGCTGCCAGGCTGACACCCTCTGCTCCAAGAGCTGCCTGCGGGCAGTGGGATCCTCACCCACGCCTTGGGGACAACAGCACGGGGGACGTGCACACCCGCCTGTCTGAGCTAACGAAGCCGAGCGCTGAGCTGGGGTTTCAGGCCAAGGCTGTGCAATGCCCACCCTGTCCACCTCCCCGCCTGTCAGCCTCACCTGTAGGATGGGTATTCCCAACCGCCCAACCCCTGCCCACCTTCAGGTCTCCTGAGAAAAGTCTTTTGGTGTTGCCTAGGGCAGTCTTTTGCATTGCAAATGTGAGCTAGTAAAGTAAACTAAATGAGAGTAAAGTAAAGTAAAGTAAACTAAATGAGAGTGGAAAAACAGGCAAGGGGTTGCTGGGCAGGTTGGCAGCACAGCCCTCAAGGCTTGATGCCGGGGGTGGGGGGGGTGGGGAGCAGAATGAGACAACCCATTGGGAAGCTGTTGAAGGCTGCAGGGGGATTTTTAAGGACTGTTTCTGACCCCACAGTGGCTTGGAGTCCAGGCAGCACCAAGGGGATTAAAAGTCGCCATATGCTTCCTCACCAACAGTCGCACTTGTGCCTGGAGCCTGACACGAACCCCCAGCAGGATCCAACCCAAACTTTTCACCTCACTCCAAGGGGCACAGCTCTCTGCCTCTGCAGGCACAGGGGATCCCAAGGACCCCAGTCCCTGGGACATTTTGCAGCATCACCTGGGCATGGTCAAATACATGCTCCACATCCAACCTCCTCTGCACTGTCTCACTATGCATGAGGCACGGCCTCTGCCTGCGAGGTGCCTTCACTGCCTACATCGCCCTGATGGACTGGCATCAATCCAGGGACACCAGAGTGGTGGCTCAGCTGGATGTGACTTACAGGAGTGGCCCTTCAGCCAGAATGAAACCCTGTGTATTTTCTGCAGGGTCTACATGCTTAATGTGGAGTAGAGGTAAATGGGACTGCTTGGCAGAGAAAGAAGCATTATTGGCATCATTTGACCCTCCTGCTTCCTCTTCAGTAAGATGATTTCCTTTTACTTTACAAACATGAATGAACTAAGCTTCACAACAGCCCAGCAAGGCTTAAGTTTCATTAGCCTGCTTTTAAACAGGGTAGGATGCAAGTGGAAAGCTGAGCATGCAGAGTCCTGGAGTAAGGCCACAGCAAAGGGAGGAGGACAGCAGGACCAATACTCTGAGAGATCCCTGGGGCAGGTCTAAATCCCTAATCCAGGGACTGAGAGCAATGGGACTGTGGTGATGCCCCCTGTGCCAGGGCTCATTCTTTCTGTTGAAAATCTGGGTTCATTCTGGAGCCATCTCTTCAGAGAAATAATGACCTGTTGATGAAGTATGGCAACCACAGACTTAGCAACGGGAAAAGGCAAAATGCTGAACTGTTGCTCTATTTTGTCTGTTAATGACACAAATGTGCTGTGGAAAAAATAGATGATGTGCTAAAAGATAGGCCCAGAAAGTACAAACAGAAAGGAAAGGAATCACTACTGAAACAACAGCCTTATTCTGGCATTTCTGAACTTCTGGCGTGTTTCTCTTCTGCTTAGGTGTTGTCCATGCCTGGATTTTACATAGGTAATTCAGACATACAAGCCAAGACTTGCACATCTAGGAATTCTCTTTCAGTCTACTTCTCATTTTCCCTTTTCTCAGCTCCCCCATTGCCTGTCATCTCACTGTATGAAAACCAGGGCATAGTCCATGAAATTAAACAGTAAGAATTAATGACCAACCTTTAGAAGAGAAAGATGATCATTTATCTGCCAGACACTCAAGCCACAGGGTTCACTGCCTCCAAGGACAAATTTGACATGGCAGCTTGATTCTAAAAGCAGATGGGCTGTTTCACTACCTGTTAGCATCACGGCTAGTTCACACACCTAAGGCCACCCATTTATTGTATGACTTTGGGTCTGAATCCTTTTTTAGCAAAAATCATTCCTTCATGAGGAATGAGTCACATACACAAAGACCCTGATGATATTCAACTAACTAGTCAATAAAGTGCAAGATCTAGACCCCTCTAAACTGCTAGAATGAGTCATCCTGATAGCTAGATTTATCACAACCTATCCAAAGTTTCTAATCCTAGCACCAGCTCTGTAAAACAAGAGTTTGCCATTGCCTCCCACTGAGTCAGCTGAAACTCTTAGAATTGTGTACCTTACATAGCAAGCTAAGGCTACATCAGTGACATGACATCTGATCAGCAGCTCGTAATAAGTACCACAGGAGTTGAACCTGGAGTCAATGTTGTTCAGTATATTCATGGGCAACCTGGACAATGTGACAAAATGTGCTCTCAGCAAACTTGTAGGTGGTACTAAATATGGGGGAGTGGCTGACATGCCAAATGGTGGAGCTTTGATCCAGTGGCACCTGGAGAAACTTGAGGATTAGGCCAGCAGATGCATCCTGCAGTTCAGCAATGAGAAACATAGGTCTTGCATCTGGAGTGGAAAACCCCATCCGTCACTACAGGCTGGGAACTGACTGGCTGAAAGGAGCTGGGGTTACACATAGTGGCCTACATTAGAAGTACAGTCAGCAGATCAAAGGACATCAATGTCCCTGCAGACACAACACCTGTAAGTTGTGACA